>JAATLQ010035532.1:0-29811 GCA_013421005.1 Heliconius erato x Heliconius himera
ATATACTCTCGTAGTCACAATATTGAAATATGAATTATAATGACAAGTTGTCTTGACAATATCTTAGAACGTAATGAACATGAGTGCCGTGTCGTTTGTGCTTATATTGGAAATCCACCGGAAAAGACGCAGCACACTACCGCCACTTAATACAATCGATAATGGAAACAATATCAAATGACGTACTTGTAATTACAGTGACACCTATTACTACATTATAAGAAACTTATGCTAACAATCTATATAGCTTTAATGAAAAAAACAATTTTGTTCAGTGCATGGATTCAACCCAAAAGAAAGGAGAGGAAACCATCTTCTTACTACTACTACTAGTTTCACGCTTTATCCCTAGCGGGGTAGTCAGAGAGAACGGAGGGCCAAACGCTATATGTCTACATACATCGTTCGCCTCGTCCACTGTCGTCAACGTCTTTATCCAGTTTGCCACGTTTACAAACCGACGAAATTAAATTATTACATATGTTATTTTCTCAAGTGGGAGTTAAATCCACAACGGTCAAGTTTGCAGTTGTAGGCTTGTGATCCTGCGCCGTGACGGCCTCATACTATTTTGTTGATACATATTTTAGCTTAAATAAATAAAATCAAATAGACAATGTATTGAGTGGGAAACGAAGTGCCTTAACACTAGGCTATATGCGGGGTACAGTGTGAAGTATATATTTTTTTATTGAGTTCCACCACTCTATACGCCAACCTCGTATATTGCATTCTGTCCATCCCTGTTATGTATGTTATGTCCCTATTTACATCCCTGTTATACAAGGAAAAGTTTGTACCTGCTTTTTTATTTAAAAAAATAATATAAGTGACTGTAAGTGTCGCATATTAATACATTCTGAGATCAGTTTAAATGTTAACACAAGCATATAATTAAAACTTCCCACGAAAGCGATCATGTGTAAGCGAGCTTTTAAAATTTTTTGGCGCCACCTTATATAACGCCAGGAAAGTATGTCAAAGTGAAAACGGAACCAGCCGCCGAATTTGTCAAATCCATTAATCTTTATATATATAAAATTGTTGGCAGTTTACGTGTGTCTATTAAAATTTGTTATTTTTTATGGCCGTATCTGTTGAATTAATTTGAATATTTAATAACACGTTAAGACCATCCTAGGCCGTCATAGATCTGTGGCACAGCGTTAGTTTGTAAAAGCATATTTTGTGAGTTCGATTCTGATTTAGGAGAATGAGTCACTTTCATTTTCTCGCTCTGGTAAGAAAACATGGCACTGTCGTTATTTCAGCTACTCAACAGGGATATTAGAGGAACGGAAAAATGGGAACGGAGGATCTTAATACTTCATAGTTTCCCTCAGTCAGTGTCATATTTAAATAGGCATAAAAACACTGTTTTACAACTTAATACTTTTTGCCGCATTAGGTAAGACAAAGAGAATCTAGTGTTAATACATTCTGTTCTCCGCTTTTGAACTAAAATTGAGACATTATTACAACAAACATTAAAATATTATATATATTAAATAATTAAATATGTATCCCGTTTGTTTTATTCATTTGTCGTTAGTTTTTTAGGTGAGAAATGATTAATACCATTTAAAAATGATAATTTATCAACGCTTAGTTTAATCAGTTCACATTTTACTCTGTGTGATGTTGGACTTTGGGTTTTTTATTAACAGAAAATTAATATTATAGAGACATAAGCGAGATATGCGTGAAACTAAGTAAAAAAATAGCTTTACGCTGTTTAATTTATTTATGCAGAGAAAATCTAGTGCTCAGACACTCCATTTCGAACTTTCTGCTCAATTTTTGAGACATTACAACTCTCAGCTGCGCTTTATTTTGTTATATCATTCTGCGATTGCGAATCAAACTTAAAACCGTCGCGTTTAAAGTCAGAAGCTGTACTGCTACGCCAAAGTATATGAAACTATCGCTATTGAGAATATTACTTCAAATAATATAGCAGTATAAAAATATACTAAATAAAAAAATGTTAAAAGAACCATATTCTCTCAAGGCGGAACTCCAAAATGCAATCAATTAATATAATAAAGCTTATCATAAAATTTTTCCTCTTCGCATACTTTCCGATACGCCAAAACGCCAAAGCTATAATAATCGTGATAGCGACCAACAGAGAGAGAAACTTGGTGTCGACCAGTTTTATGAAATCTCGCTCCTGCAGTACACGTTCGAACACCGCCACGGGCTGTTGTTTGATCCAAAAGAAAAAAAATACCCAAAAAAAAACCGGCATATAAAAAAAGACATTTAAATAAAGTGAAAAATAAGGAAAAATATTTTTTTTCTGAAAATTTTTAAAGTGTATTTTTAACGTTTTGTGAAGTGAAAGTGTTAGTAAAAGTGAAAGGCAAGTGTTCCCGCACTTATTGGGTTAGATGTTTGCGAACACTTTTGTGACCTAGATATGTCTTTTTAATCACGTTTAAACTGTAAACAAAGATTTTAATCTAAACTGGTCTCATGTATCATACATTTTAAAAATTAAAATAAAAATAAATGTTAAAAGTATTTACAAATAATATAGAAAGACATTTGAACGCGTAAATAATGCACTGCTTGAGCCCTAATGCTATATATTTACATATTTTGTTAGTTGTAGAAATTCTATGTAAATAAATTTTATACAACTAGCATTTCTAATATATTTTAAAAAGTAGTTTTAAAGTGATAAATTTATTTCTACCTATAATGGCAGAAATATTTTTTATCTTGTTAAACCAGAAATTATTATTTTTCACTAGCTGGCATATCCTGTGTTTTGATGATTAGGTAGTATTAATATAAATTTTCCAAACTTTATATTTCGTTCCCTTGTTTTTTTCCCAATTCTCAAAATATACAGCTTCACACTTTTTGCCACAGGTTACGCAGAGGGAACCTAGTGGTGATACAATTTGTTCCCCACAATTTTCGAGAGATGCGTGAATAGTGGTAATAGAACTGTCAACCTTCATTGCGCCACAACTTCTTCATGCCTTAAAATATTTTCATTTTTTAGCTTTAGACTTTTCAAATCATATTTTTTCATGTGACAGTATGAAACTTAGGTACAAATGAAAATTAAACAAAAGTATAAGTTAATTGATTCTTAATGAATTAGTATAACAAAATATTCATTTTAAATAACTAAAGTACAACATTTTGAATAAACTAAATTATTTAAAATTATATTTTATGATTGATTGCCTTTCGCTAGGGGTCAAAGTATGTAGATAAATATGTGAATGTTTTCATTTCATCGTTCTCATATTAGTAAAATATTCAGACCGAAACGACACTTTCGTTTCAGTAAAATAGACCGTATGGCCTCTTTACCTTTGAGGATATATATATATATATATATATATATATATATATATATATATATATATATATATATATATATATATATATATATATATATTATTTTTTACTTATACACTCAAGGACGTTGTGGCCTAGTAGCACATCATGTAACTAAAAACGTGACGATTGTTAGTTCGATTCCCACTCGAAAGTGAATTATTAGTTGCTCTAGTACAAGGGAAAAGGACGGTTTTGAGTTCAGCCACTCAACAGGTTAAGCCAATATTGGGCGGTGAGTCGAGATCGGAGTGTTTTAACACTAGGTTCCTCTTGCTGACTATGTTATACACAGCGGAGGCTAAGCAAAAAAAAAAACACTTTATGTGAATGTATGTGTCTAATGGCAGACAGTCACTGTATATAAGATTTAATTTAAAAAGTTTGTGTATTCATATGTACGCACTTCGGTTTCTGTATATTTGAGGGATGAGACTTTGACTTTGACTGGATATAAATATATATTTTTAAGATTCCATCAGGTTTGGGTCTGTTTGTTCATTTTATACAAAATGCAAAACGTCAGCAAAACTTAAATATGTCAACTTTTATAACTTGTACTTTCGATTTTGAAATTGGTACGATATCCTTGGAGTCTGACTCGCACTTGACCAATTTTTTTAAATTTCAAATTCTGTATATTATAATTTGAACATGCAATTCATTATTTTTTTATACGAGTATCACAATCTCTCTTAGATATCACTTAGCCTATGTTTTAAAGTCAATATTTAAGAATTCTAAAATATCATTAAGAAAAAATTGTTCAGAAAAAGGATACCAACCGAATAATTAATTATTCTTAACAGTTTTTAAAGTTCTGTATCTCAAATGGTAATAACAGAGTCTTACTAACTTTTATAGGATTTTGTTGTCCATCCGTCCGTTTGTCAAGATCACATGGAGGTATCAAGCTAAAATTAAGAACAAATGTTTAGGTCTCTTGTAGAAATCAAGCTTCTAAGCAAACGCAATCAAAAGATACTAGAATTTATACATCGCTTTTGTTGCATTTTGTATGAAGTTCGCTGCGTAATCAGAACCTTTAGGGTACTCCCAGTGGACCTGCTGAAATTTAGTACAAAATGGGAACTTGAAATAAAAATAAAGGAAAAAATCTGAAAAGTGAAAATTATGTGATCACGTATTCATATAATCGTATCACTAATTATAATGTCTTATGCATAGAGAAAATTGGTAGAAACGAGTCATATACAGAAAAATACCAGCAAGTTTACATTTGTTATTTGTTTTAAACAAAATGAACACTACATCCGCAAGCCGTGAATTTGTCAAGTTGTTTGTTGTTTTGTTTTTATAAAAACCTATCAAACTCGCGCAGACTCTGACTTCTTCTTGGCCAATTATTTTCATTGTCCATTGTAATAAATTATTAAAAAGAATATCAAAATAGAGTCGAATAAGACTTAAGTACTCATTCTATTTCAACTCTACATAGAAAAGAAAATAAGATATACGTACATAAGTATTCATAAGAATAGAAAATTTAAAGGTCATCATAGCGCAGCGGCACAGCATCTGGCTGTTAATGTGGCGATTATGTGGTCGATTCCCACTTGGGAGGAAAAACCATGTCGTTGAGTTCCGCCACTTAAGAAATTATGTCTCTTATATTGGGCAGAAGTGGGGAACGGACTACTTTTACATACTTTACATACACTGCTATATGCGGGAAACAACGTGACACTAAATAAAAGAATTCTCACATAAAGAGTATATAATAAATACTTATAAGAAACAAAAAAAAGAAAACGAAAGAAATTTTAAAAATTCTATACAATATCGTAATAGCTGTACAAATACATTTACATGATAAAACATGATATAAGTATTTCACGTCACTTTTACTTTTCACTTACATTGTATATAGATAAACATACGTCTGTTCCCTCACGCTCATTAGTAGACGAGAACCTATTCAGAAAACACTTTGTAATTCTTCTTTAAGTTTCAACTTCAATTATTAAACTTCGACTTTGAAAATCATTTGGTTATTGATTATGAAACTCAGGCTATTTTTTATTTTAAACAGTCTTGTTTAATAGTAAAAGAAATCTATCAATTTAGATTAAAATCTTTGTTTACAGTTAGTTAGGTTACTATCCTCAATACTTCTATAGATGGGATAAAGCTTAAAGTTTAAAAAATAGTAAAATAGCATATTAGGCCTAAAATTTAACAAAGATTTTGGCTGTTTTGTTACGTAGTAAATATATAGTATATTGAAGCTACTTCTTCTAAATAGCTACACCGATTTGGATGATGTTTTGTGTGTGTTTTTTGATAGGTTTCTGGATTTTTTGATAGTTTTTTTGGATAGTCTGATTCCACTAACTTTTGTGGGCTATCTTAAGTATTGTTACTTTGATTGATGAACAAACTTTGATAATATATATAAATCAAAGATCAAGAACATTTAATCTGGAATTAAAATAGACCAATTAAATTTTAAAAATACGGATAGGGGTGCCAAAGTGAAAGATTTTTAGAGTAATCGGTATTTTTAAAGTAACTTATTGTGTTATAATATATACTTTACAATGTAGGGTAGGATAATATCTGTCATGCCTACCAGTTTTTACATATATTTATTTATTATTAATTCCCGTATATAATCAGTAATTTTCGTATTTTAAGAAATAAACATAGAGTACTAACATAATATTTTTTTGGCTGTGCAATTCAATTCTACGTTTGGCTAATTAAACTTTGAACAAAATATATATTGAAATATATTTCCTCCCTTATTTAAAGCTAAAAATAATTTAGTTTCCGGTAAAACTTCAACTAAAAACTTTACTACAGAATATATAAATAAAGAGTTCGTATTCATCGACTATCTTTATTTTTTTTCCGTTCGTTCGTGTCGTTTTGTTTTCTCGTTTCCGTAAGAGTTTCCCGATTTGTGCTTTTCTACAACTCCCTTACTCACTCAGTTACGTAATAGTTTTATACATATAGTCTATATTTTAAAAATAGTTTATATATTTATCTAATTATATTGAGACCAGTCGTGGCGCAGGTGTACAAGTTATGCGACTGGTTGTGGGTTCGGTTTAGCTCCGCCAGTCAACACAAAATACTTCCAGAATTCGGCGAAAATTAGGAACAGAGTGTCTTAAGAATAGGTTCCCTTTGACTGAAGACGAGAAGCTGTTTTTTTATATACCTATTATAAGCATATTTTGAATACATTTGTCAAGTTGATCTTATAAATTACCTCATTCAATTCCACTTTATTTTCTAAATACGTCACGCCCCAAAACGCCGCGTGCGCCGCTTTCGCTCACTTAATTGTTAAAAGCCTTAAGTAGGCTGTTGACTATATAAGATTAATAAATATTATTTACAGAGATTTTATCAACAATTGAAACTATTGGGGTAATAAATTCGATTAAATTGTATCGTGTTCTTGTATTGCTATTTCAATTTGGATGTTATAGGTCTCTTTCATAAGTCACATATTTTATTATAAAATATTAATATAAATTTACGAATTTAGTATGTCAATGTTAACAATATCTTTTTTTATCGTTCAAACAGTAAAGTTTAGTTCTTTAAGTATATTTTTTTGTTTATTATGGTATATTAAGGTATATAGGTATACCACGAAGTTACCTAGGGCTATGAAATTGAAAGTAGGTTCTATTTATTTAGTGTCTAAATTGAGATCGTCATGGCGCAGCGGCACAACGTATATCGGTAAACGCTACTGTTGTGCATTCGACTCAAACTCGGTAAAATAAATGACTATTATTTCTTCGCCTTTCTTCGGTAGCAAGACGAAGCAGAGCATAAAGTACCGCCACTTATTTCGAAAATTGGGTGAAAAGTGGTAGTGAACGGAGTATCTTAGCACTAGGTCCCCTCTGCCTTGCTTGCTATATCCTGGATACATTAATAAGTTAATACGATTCGTTGCATTAACATGTCAATTTTGATTTTCAGATTAATTTAATATTACGAGCCAACCCCACCCACGCTATGTCAAGACATCACTCATTTAGCTCACCATGTCCACGGTGAAACAAATACCATGGAGACTCACACAGATAGAACACTGTAAAGAAATTAGGATTTATGATAAAATTTCACATGCAGACAGAGTGCTGAAAAAACGAAAAAATGTATTCAATTACACAAAATGGGGGAACAAAACAAGATGGCGGATGACAAGAATGCTAATACCGTTTGTGATCTTGAATATCAGTGTGCTGAGTCACGGAGAAAGTATGATTTTATTATAACAGCGCCATTTACTTGCTTTCATTATAATAAAATAATAAACAATCTGTTTCTGTACTTAAAATACATTCGAAGATATTAGTGTCTCTTATGTGTATTTCTGCTTATTCACTTTCATTTTTGAAATTTCACAATATCGTATTCTTTTTTAGGTCTAACAAGTCGGATGATTGCTTCCTTCCTGGGTTACCCCACGACTTGTAGCGTTGGATCAGAGGTCCGGGCATGTACCCTATCCATAACATGCTGGCTCCAAGGTGGAACCAGGGTTAGGGGCTGTGGAAGTAGCTGGCTGTTTTCATGTTGCATTGCACCCGAACCTGCAATTAATGAATATGAATTCGATAATACGTGAGTTGTCTTAAGTCTCGTTTTACCTGATCTACACATAGAGAAGACTACAGCCACATTAAATTACTATTTGTCAAAAAATATACCTCTTTTTTGACATCATCATCATCAAAAACATGACATCATCAACATAAAAAAGTATATCTATTTTTTGACTTGTCAGTACTTTTTGAGTCATATACCTGTTTTGCAATACTGTTCATAAGGTATAGAAGAACAAATTCGTTATTTTATCCTAAAAATATATTTTTTGAGTTTTTTATAAATATTTTATTATTTCTATTTTAGAATACCATCTTCAGATTGGAGATATAGTCACAAGGTGGTACCGCCGAAATTGCGCCAGGTTCCTCAGAGAAACGTAGTACCAACTAATGTATTTAGACGAAGAGTTGATGATGAAAGTACTCAGGTATATATAAGCATATTTTACCTATTTATGATAAATGTTTACAGGTTTCACTAGTAATCAATTTATTATTTACACTTAACTTAGCTTCACGCTTTATCCATAGCGGGGTAGACAGAGAGAACGGAGCGCCAAACGCTACGGTCTACATACCTCTTTCGCCTCGTCCACTATCATCAACCTCTTCATACATGCACTCCGGTGGGTCCTCGTGCTTTTCACGTGACCTTCCTCCAGTATCTTTGATACTGTGTTTTCGAAGGTCAACCGACGTCTACCCCTATTTATTTATTATTTACACTACTTCCTTTATTTTATTTCAGGTGGACTGTGGACTTCCTTTAACAAGGGTTTTGCAGAAAAGAATAATAGGTGGTAGAGAAGCAAGATTCGCTGAGTTCCCATGGCAAGCTCATGTCAGGATATCAGAGTTCCAGTGTGGTGGTGTATTAGGTGAATATATATATTTCCATACTTATATTATAAATCGAAAGTAACTCTGTCTCTCCATCCGTGATACAATCACGGCCAAACCGCTCCGATTTTGATAAAATTTCATATAGAGATACTTGAGGGTCTTAGGATGAACATAGACTACTTTTTCCTCATATTTTTAATATTCTCGATACATATTAATAAAATATTTATATATTTGATGTACAATTTATTGTCTGACATGTCAATAACAATCGTCGCATGGCGGAATTTCGTTGTCTTAAGAAAAGATCGCCCAAAAATAGGCTCCCTGAACACTTACATGACGTACACTGTACACTTAACCTTATGAGACACATAAAAACAATATTCTACAAAAATATTGTCTTTAAAAAAATCCATAAAAGAGTCCAGGATGGTATATATAACCTCAAGATTGAGCCACAGTAACCATTTTAATATACAGAATGGAAGTGTCAGCCGTCAAGCGAAGCGAAATAGAAAAATATGTAGACTAATGTAGATAATTAAGGTATAAAATTCTTAATATTTTAATATTAAAAATTACCGTAACGTTTGGCGCTCCATTCTCTCTGACTACTACGCTAGGGATAAAGCGTGAAGCTAGTTTAGTTCAGTTTTTAAAACAATATCAGAATTATTAAATGTCATGAACAAAAACAATATTCTTTCTTTGAGACGATTACATTACTATGTTATATACTATTAATAAAAATATATTGATGATTTAAGTCATAAATACGAATGTTGGATGTATGGACGATACAAATTACTGAAATAAAAAATATAAATACATATAGATTAATTTGTGTCCTAGTATCCCGTTGGTTCGTCGCAACTGCTGCACATTGCGTTTCGCGGGCGCGTTCCCGTGATATTGCCGTTTGGCTCGGTGCTTTAGATACTACTGCTGGAGCTCACACTGCTAGAAAATTGGGGTATGGTACAATTCATACTTTTTTTTAGTTATTATACCGCACATAGCAATAGGGAACCTGGGAAGTTTTAAGATATTCCGTTCCCGTTAAGACACTTCGTATCCCACGTTCCGTCGAATTCTGGATGCATAGCTTGTTTTATGGCGGAAATCAAGGCCGTGATTTGCTTCGTTACTAGAACGAGAAAATGAAAATTTGAAATACTTATTTATCTCGAATGGGAATCAAACCCACAACCTGTCGCGTTTACAGTGATTTCCGGGTGCACAGGGTGAAAAAATCAATGATATTATATAAATTATAATTAATTAAACTATTTCTTATTTCTAGGGTTGTCCAGAAGATACTGCATCCTCTTTTCCAGTTTCGAATGACGCAACCCGATAGATATGACATAGCTCTTTTGAAGCTGTCACGTCCCATCATCTATACTAGCCACATCCTGCCCATTTGCTTGCCTGACACGGACTTGGAGTTGCGAGGGAAGTCCGGAGTCATTGCTGGCTGGGGTAAGACTGATGCAAGCAACGGTCACACTGGGACTAATCTCCTGAGATCTGCCACTGTGCCCATTTTGAGTAAGTTTTATTACTTTTTTGTTTACATATGTATATAGCACTGCGTTTAACTGTGAAGGCGATCTATGTGGGATCGATTTTCACTCGAAAGATTGAATTTTATTTTCTCCACGTTGTAACAAGATAAAGCGCGGCGTTGACCGCCACAACGTCTCGAAAATTGGGTAACGTTACTCGTGTTACTCGGTAGTGTGTGTGCGTCTAACAATCGTAAATTCAAGCCACAAAATATGCTGAGTCCGTCTTTCCATTTTCAATTATTATTACATTAACTATACATTTATAAGAATCTTCATTATAATGGCTTCTTAATTTTTTATATAGAATTTATTAATTCGTGACGGCGTCTTAAGTATTAACGCAATATTTGTGGGTTGAATTCTGCACGCGGCGTTGAGTTCTGTTTACGTTCGGTTCGGTTCCGTTTTCCCGCTATGCGGAAAAAAGGGAGAAACTACGCACGCATTTCTAATTATTTTTTTTTTAATTTTTAGGTACAGAACAATGTATAAATTGGCACCAGAGTAAGCAAATATTAGTCGAGATTCATTCTGAGATGATTTGTGCGGGACACTCGGATGGACACCAGGACGCTTGTTTAGGTAAAAATAATCTTATATTTAAAAATTTGTAGTGTAAGAAAGTAATATTTAATTAAATATAATTATTTACATAAGGTAAGAACCTCAGTACACAATATTAGTACACATAAGAATACTAGTACAGAATATAGAAATTGTACCGATTATAAAAAAACATACTCATATAATATGTTAATTAAATAACTGCAATGAGTGCGGCACGTTATTTTATTTCTTTTAAAACCGTTTCGTATTAACATTTTTAAAGCCAGTCGTGGTACAGCGGCACAAAGTGTGACTGTAAAACCGACTGGTTGTGGGTTCGATCCCCACTCGAGGAGATGAAATATTAACGTAAATTTATATTTCCACTTCTTCGCTCTGGTGTAGAGGCAAAGCGTGGCGTTGAGTTCTGCCACTCAACACGCAATGCTTCCAGAATTCGGCAGAACGTGGGGAACGGAGTGTCTTAACACTAGGTTCCCTGTGCCCACCCTGCTGTGTGCGGGATACAGCGTGAAGCTGATTTTTAAGTATTGTCACTATATGATATTGTTTTGGATTTTCATTGAGGGGGTAGTACGAGGAGGACGTTCACAAATGGGTTAGTAATAGCAGACAAAGCGAGAGAGGTATTCAGATGCCATAATCATCTTTGCACATTCTACACGGAGGAGATAATATACGTTAGCAAATTGGCACGATGGCTTCAATACCTATGGGTATAGCTATGGGTATTGAAGTCATCGTGGCACAGCGGCACAACGATTCGATTCCGATGGCGGTTCATTCAGAATTTCCAGGGAACTTTCATTTTTAACTTTGAAATTACAAAATTAATTGAATTCATTTCGAAATTTATGAATAATTTTCATTTCTTGGCGCGAAGTTGACTAGCTCCACTCACCTCGCAATGTCTCATAAATTCGGAGTTGTATCGGGACCGAAGTGTCTCAACACTAAATTCCCTCTGCCTAAACTGCAATGAGTGGGATATAGTGTGAAATTATAAATATTAATATTTACCTTCTTTGAATTTTAGGAGATTCCGGCGGCCCTCTAATAGTACTAGAGAGTGGAAGATACTACTTAGTTGGCATAACTTCCGCTGGCTTCGGCTGTGGAGTTGACCATCAACCGGGGATATACCACAATGTGAAAATAACTGCCAATTGGATAAAAGAAGTTATAAATCCTATCACTAATTACATAGATTTTTAGAATAATTACGACAATAGGCCGTTACGACTGTAAGAGCGACGGTTGTGGGTTCGATTCCAACTTGGAGGAATAATTTATTTTCATTTTCTCGCTCTTTGCTTGCACAAGACAAAACATGGCAATAAATTTCTCCGCTCACATTGCTTGTAGAGTGGTGGAACTCAACGCCGTGCTTTGCCTTATCAGAGTTCAGCTTCACGCTGTATCCCGCACACAGCAGGGTAGGCAGAAGGAAAGGCTAGTGTTAACACACTCCATTCACCACTTTCTGCCGAGTTCTGGAGGCATTGCGTATTGAGTGGCTGAGAACTCAACGCCGCGCTTTGCCTTTTCACCAGTGCGAAGAAATGAAAATATAAATGTAAATAAATATTTCATTTCCTCAAGTGGAAATCGAACCCACGACCAGTCGATTTACATTCCAACTTTGTGCCCCTGCGCCACAACTGGCCTCACCTTGTCTAATCAGAGGTGGTAGATGATAATAATTCTGCTATATAATTATTTTAATTATAATTCCAATTAAAAATTAGTTAGTTAATAGAGTCATTAGCTAATTATTTTATAATATTTATTTTATCGACGCTTTCACTATTGAGTTATCTCAACAAATTTTAGTTTTACTTGCCATTTATTTATTGTATTTTTGCGTTTGGCTGATTTGATCTCCTTGTTTATTTTTGTTGTTATTAAAAAAAAATGTTTATGATATATGCCGTTTTTTTATTTATTACATTTCACTCTCAATTCTTTTATATATGTTTGATAAGAATATTTAATTTGAGGTCACCTGCGCGTGATTATATATTGTAATATTAACATTAAGGTAAGGGTAGTTACCAAACAAGCACCAGTCGGGCTCGCCCACCGAGGGTTCCGTACCAAAATTGGAGCCTCGAGCATTTTATGAAATGCATGCTTAGCTTTGCCAGAGCCTTTTCATCCGATACTTCAAATGAACAAACAGCTTTAATACCAAACTTTGCCCCCCTTTCAAGGGATTATTTTATAGGATTGAAACATAAATATATAGTTTTCTAATTTTTTCCTGAAGTACTTAGTACTACCTGTAAATACTAGTTGCCAAATTTCATAATTTCATAAGTCAACCGGAAGTACCCTATTCATTTTGATTTATTTTATAGTGTCGAAATGCGCGTTTTTTGCAATATAAATGGCCTTATCTGTTTTTGAAGTAAATGTAGAAATCATAGAGTAGTAGATCTGTGTATATGCGCTCCAATCGGCCTTGAGGTAAAGGTTCTTGACAGATAGACAGACGGACGGACAACAAAGTGATCTTATAAGGGTTTCTTTTTTCCTTAAACGGTGCATAACCCTAAATAGGGATAAAAAATTACCTCCTACCTAAAGTTAATTATTTAATTACTTATCTTCGTCGGAATACAGATTTATAAATTACTTACGGGATATATATTATAATTTAAATCTATTTCAATTGTAAAATTATTTAAGGCAGACCGTGATTTATGGGGGCCTTGGACTAATTATTATTTTGTTGTCAGCTATATAATTAAATAATTGCTATCTAATAGAAAGTTATTGTCAATACCCACGTAATATTCAACATAAAGTATATAACACTTGTAAAAAACAGTAGCTAACTAAGTCACGAATAGCAACTAATAGAATATTGTAAAAGAAATAAATGGCTTGGGCTAATGTATTAACTACCTATACTATTGAATATTTTATAAAACAACATTTCTGCTGCTAATTCTTTAATTTACGTATGATACGTAAGCGTGAAATCAGAATTTATTAAAATAAGTAAAAATGTTTTAGCTGTTAATTCGTTATAGTTATAACACCATCAGTAGTTTTGAAGAATAATGTCTGACAACTTCATAAGACTAGGTTAATGATATGCTAAAAAGTACGACAGTATTAATAGTTGGGCTGTATTTTTAAAGAATTAGATTTTTTTTTACTATATTTCTATTTTGCACCCTCAGCGTAGAAAGTCCATAAGGGCAGTTAAAGGAAAGATCTTAAACAATTCGAGGTGACTATCTTTTTAATTTCGTATGGATTTCCTTTAGAATTTGCAAGTGCAAACAATCTGTAATTTTCTTTTAAATGTGTTTCTAATGTCCAAACGTATATTGGGGACAAGGGGATTAAAATAAAATACAAACTATTTCTATCGTCTTTTGAAAAAAATTTTTTTATACATTTTATAATTTCAGAAGTATTTGCCGTACCGTAGCGTTTAGCACTCCGTTTTCTCTCACTATCCCGCTAAGGATACAGCGTGAAACTAAGTTTAGTTAGAAATATTTGAGTGCATACGAAAATTGTTACATTACAACTGCCTGAACTTTAAAGTATCCGTTTCCTTATAGGGATAAAGGTCAAGATCAACATGAGAAGCTTCATTGCTGTATTTATTACATTATAAATTACTAGTCGTTGCCTGCAACTTTGTTTTGCATGGATTTTAAGATTTTAAATGAAAAATCCCATTCTTTGCTGTTTTCGTAGAAGCCCTTCCTAATGCTTTCCCACACTCTCAGAGAGAAAGCCTGAAAAAAAGTAAAAAAAAAACAAATTAAGACGCAAATTCTTTTTTACACCCCAGCCTAACCGACGGCCAGACCTAGTTTCAAGCCACGTGAGGGACTTAGGGCTTGTAGGGCCCCTTAGGTCTAACAACATTAACTTGACGTTCGAAAATAAAAATGATGGTGTAATAGGACAGTGAGTGACTGTGAATTGGTACTCGTGGAATTAGCGGAAAAGTAAAATGTCTCTTTGGCAAGACAAAGTGTGGTGTCGAGTTCCGCCACTCAACGCAAGTTCCGCAACTCAATATTTTAAATTCGGGTGAGAATCAAAACGCGTAGTGTTACATTTGGTGGCCCTCCTATATGTGCGATACAGTGTGAATCTGAAAAAAAAAAGAAAACAAAGATACATAGAAAAAGGTAAACAAATTAATAAAAACAAAAAATATCCTTATATTATAGGATTGAAGCCTTTAGGCACCGAACTCTGGAACAGCGGCCCAGTACAGCGTTTGACTGTATACGCGTCGGTTATGAGTTCAATTCCTACTTGGAGTAATTAATTATTTTCTTTTTTATTAATTTACGTTCCACGCTCTAGTAACAAAACTAAACGCGGCACTGAGTTCCGATACTCAACATGCAATGTCACGAAAATTTGAAATATTATAAAATTTCTTAACCATATGTTCCTCCCGCTTATATCTCTGGAAACAAAAACTTATAAAATGACAATTTTAAACGTTCATTATTGACGCGAATATTTCTTGGTTCAACGTAAAATCACTTTCGACAGCGCTCTTACAAAGAAACCTGTTATTCTAGTCTCTAAACCAAAACGTACCCTAATATCATGGTATAAAGTAGAATTTAGCTCAATTTATACTTGAGATTGGTCAACTGGATCGGTTAGATTTTTCTTACAGAAAATTCAACCATAATTATTGGTAATAAAGTTGCTTTTTCTTAAACCACAACAAAAAGGGTAGTTTCAAGCTTTGAAACATAATTTATACTCTATTTTGTATGTATTATAGTATATTTTTGTTTAACACAAACAGTGGGAACATAATCGTGTTGAAAATGTCAAGCAGCACAGTCTGCAAGAATGTTACGTCGAAACGACGTGTGTTTTAAAATTTAATATTGAATTTTAAAAATTTTGTGCTTTAACATAATAATAAAAAAACATTGTTTGAAAATGTTGAAAATAGTGTTGTTCTGTTTCGCAATAGCGGCTATGACCTCGGTGTTAGAGGGACAAATTTCTGGCGGTAAGTGAAAGGTGTTTGTAGCCTCGGCTCTGCAAATGACTCATATAAAATCGTATGTTATAATATCAAAAATGTATATAAATAGTAATTAAATTATATGAATTATATAATAATTATATATTATATTAATTAATATTGAAGTTAAAAGAGTAAATAAAAAGCTAAAAAGGGTACCGTTTAAAAATATTAAAAAAAATATGAAAAATAAATTAAAGGTTGTTAAATTTATAAATATTGTAGCCTTTAGTTATTTTTAACTCAACTTTAAATAAACGGAAAATAGAGAAAGTTGTACAAACTTCTGTTAACGTAAAAATAATAAAAAAAAAAATGTCATATTATGTCCAAGCTTTTAGTTTATAGTTTATATGATGGTACCAATAGTTTTAAGGAAATTAGACTTCAACTAATTTCTCAACGTTCCTCATCCCGGAAATAAATATTAGTTATATCAGAACAGTGTATTTTAGTAAAATATAATTAAATTAAATCAGCTTCACGTTGTATCCTGCACACATCCGGGTAGGCAGAACGAATCTAGTGTTAAGACACTCCGTTCCCCACATTCCGTTGAATTCCGCGCTTTGCCCTGATACCAGAGCGAAGAAATGAAAATATAAATTTAAATAAATGTTTCATCTAATCGAGTAGGGAACCAAACCCACAACCAGGCGATTTTACAGTCACATTTTGTGCCTCTGCGCCACGATTGGCCTCAAGTGTATTTTAATATTTTAAAAATTAAGCAAATAATAATAATAATTATGATAGACCGAGACTAAATAGTCTCAAAATTACTTTAATACATTACTTTTCCCTTAAATTAAATAAAACGGTTTACAAGCGTCAAAATGGAAAAGTTACAAAAAGCAATAACATTGGCAACTAGGACATTGTCTGGCTGTAGACGTAATAGTTGTAGGTTCTGTTCCCACGCGGGTGAATGAATGATTTTTATATGTCATTTCATGCAATGGTAAGTCAAGATGCGGCGTTAAGTTCCACTTTTCAACACTCAATGTCACAAATTCGGATGGAAAGCGAAGAACGCTAGATTCTCTCTGTCTATTCGCAGTAAAACGTGAAACTAGTTTAAAGTAAATAAATATGAACGATATAGGTATGAAATATAATTTATACCTAGTCTCTGCAGTAATACTCATTTTATAGCATATAGCCGGTAGACAGAAGAAAGTCTCCGTTTCTTATTCACAGCCGAATTTTCGAGACATTGCATATTGCGTAGCTAAACTGTGGCTCAACTTAACGCCATGCTTAGTTTTTTTACCTTCTAGTATAAAAACAAAGCGGAAGAAAATGAAAATTTATCTCACGAGTAGGAATCGAACCCACAATAGTCACTCAGGAACGGCCTCAGGAAGTTATTTAACAAATGGCCGATAGTAAAAAAAGTAATTTAAAAGTTAAAGTTACATAATAAACATGTATATATTCTATTCTATAGTTAATATGATAATGACTGTAATGTTTAAAAACATCCATCGAAGTGTAGTTGGAAAGTGTATGTCTGTCATGCAACGATTTTGCATTTATTTTTCAATCATAATCTTCACATAAATGATAACCAAGATATTAATATTTATAATTTTTTTTGTACTTCCCCAATCACTGCCCAATTATCGAGACATCACACGTTGAGTGGTGAAACTCAACACTGTGACTTGTCTTGGGACCAGAGAGAGGAAATGAAAATAATTTATTTCTAACATTTTTAAAGTGTTATTCCACACTTAGGAAAGAAAAATACTTATATAGAAAACGTATAAAAATTTTTTAGGGACAAATTCGAGTACGGAGTGTCTTGACATTAGGTTCTTTAAAAAAGTGGCCTAGGTACTCTAAGAAAATATATGAGACTAAAAAAAGACTTATGTCGAAACCAATTTTTCTTCACATTTTGTCGTCCTTCTCAGAAATCGAACTCCCAGTCACCACGTGTTGAGTCGCAGACTTTGGAACATTCACATTGTAGCTGACTCGGGTCGACAGATAACCCATACATTATTAAGTGTAATAAATATTTGATTTTTCCTGTTATTTGTGACTAAGTCTAATAGAATGTTGTAAGCATATTTGCTTCTTATTTCCCGCTTAAAATGATTACATATGTAGTTTATCAGGTACTTTAGTAGCACAATCTGGGTGAGCTTCGTCCGCATTATTTACAAAATATTATTATTAAAATTATAAATATCTACATATAAATGACTGACAGACAAACATACAGTCAAAACTAATGGCAGCAAAAAACTAAAACTAGAAATTCGTACTAAATGATATACTTTTCGAAATTCCTAAGAAAGTGGAAAATTTCCGTATTTTACATTCACAGAAACGGTAGCCGTGGGCCGTCTCTTATAATATTATATATTATACTTACTTAAAGTAAGTGATGTTTTATTATGGGTGTCATCAAAGAAATAGATGTCAGGGTCGGTCAAATCGTTGTATGAAAATATATTCCAAATAATCGGTATACATATATAGATAAACTAGTGGGCGCGCGCAGCTTCGCCCGCTTATTTGCACCCTTAGGGGTTCTAAAAAAACCACGAAACACGTGTTCAATAAAATATTTTTAACTAAAATATTTTTTTTGAATTTAAATTTTTATAAAAATCGGTGGCGAATTTAAAGACTTTTCCATATAAACTTTCAATCCCTTATTTGAACCCTTAGGGGGTGAATTCTAAAAAAACCATTAAGCATGTATTCAATGAAATATTTTTAAGAGTCTGAATTTCAAATATTATAAAAATAGGTGCCGATTTAAAAAAAAACCATACAAACTTTCAACACCTATTTCATCCCTTTAGGGTTATTTTTTTTCAAAATCCCGTCTTAGTGGATGTTCAGATTATGAAAATAAACATCTGTCCAAATTTCACGTTTCTACGCACAGCGGTTACGGCTGTGCGTGCGTCTTACCTCAGTCAGTCAGGTACATGTCCTTTTATATATATAGATAGTCGATAATATTATCGAGTTTTTTTTATCGTATGATTTAATTATTATATAAACTGGCAGCTATCCTGTAAGACATCCAATAGATATTTATTCCATACATCTTTATCCAGTTAATATTCTTGAACAGTATAAAGCTTTGCTTGCTTTTTTTAAAGTAACGCTGTATACCACGGAGATAACCTATTTAAGACACTCCGTTCCCATTTTCTGCCGAATTCTGGAGGTATTGCGTATTGAGTGGCGGAAATCAACGCTGCGCTTTGCCTCGAAACCAGAAGGAAGAAATGAAAATATTAAATATTTCATTTCCTTGCGTGGGAATCGAACCCACAACCTGTCGTGTTTACAGTCACACTTTGTGCCCCTGAGGCACGACTGGCCTCAGCTTTATTTGTTAGTATTATTTTTACAATTACTATATTTTTTGTAATTTGAAACTAAGAATACATTGTGAAGTTTTATTATATACACGTAAACTCAGACCTATAAAAGATTTATTAACTTTTTGAAGGCGACAACTTGGCGCTACAAGCTTATCTATATTTTTTGTTCCTATCGTATGTCTGTCACTATTTTTACTACGACATTGAATTTGTTGTCAGTCAAAATACTTATGAAGAACGAATAACTGACAGATGTTATTTTTTTTTATTTGAACTGTATTTTTGTTATTGAATTGACTTTTTTATCATAAGAAACTTTACGTGCTCGTAAAGCAAGCCGGGAGTGATTTTTTCCTAAAACCCAGTGGTTTCTTAAATTTCACACTAAAGACTGTGTTACTCAAATCCTACTTGATGTTATAAATGTCAAAGAATGTTTGTAATAAAGATGTCTGGTCTATTTTCACGTAAAAACTACCGATCGGATTTAGATGTAACTTTTTAATAATCTAGCTTAAACATCAGAATAACACATAGACTAATTATACAAAATCCTAACAAATCATTTTTCAAAAGATTTTATATAATTAGACTATAATATGAGCAAAAGTTTACGGCGTAAACTTTGGTGAGGGTGGTTCGGAAATTAACCTATACTGTGTATACTCGTAACTGCACAGTAGTATTCGATTCTTATTTTCCTTTTAAATGAAAAGCAATAATATTTATAAATTATTTGTTTTGTTTAATAGCAAAACCAATACCCTTATATTATATTATGCTAAACATTAAAATCATTATTATTATTAATACATTCACATTATATGGTTATTTACGTCTATAGTTGGATTTTATGATCATTAATGAACAGGTGCTTTAAGTAACTTGTTTAGTTAATTATTTATAATGATACAGAATATATGTATCACATATATGTATAAAAGGAGGAAGTTCGTACGCATTTTATTATAAAACTAGTTTTCATCTGCGGCTTTGCCCCTATGGTCAAATGGAAATAAACTAAGACAAACACTCTTAGTGTCGTAAGTAACTCACTGGACAACAGCTACAGTGGTTAATATCGAAATAATTGTATTGAATTATGGAAACTCGATACCACGCTTTGGGTCCCGCCTTCAAATCCATAATCTTTATTTCCAATCAGATGTTTTACCACTGCGCTAAGAGGGCAGAAACCAAATGTAAAATAATTAAAATACCAATTACAAAACAAAAATGTCTACTATACTCGTTGTTTTAATACAATGTAATATTAAATCTCACATACAATAAACTGTCGCAGCAATTTCACGCTCGTGGACATTTTCTAAGCGAGTGCCTCAAAATTGTTTGTAGTAGGTACTGGTATCAATGTCGGACTGACCCAATTTTTTTTTAACCGATTCCAATGTAGGAAACGATGTCGTCGATATATGTACATACTTTTTAAGTACAAGATCAAGATTTTTTGTTTTTGTTTTATTGGCTTCACGCTGTATCTCGCTTTCAGCAGGGTAGGCAGACGGCACCTAATGCTGAGCCACTCCATTTTCCATTTTCCGTTTAATTTTCGAGATATTTTTCAGCGTGTTGAGTGGCGAAGTCATTCTCTGAGTCGGAATCGAACCCATGACTTTCGCGTTTACAGTCAGGCTTCTGCGCAACAGCGGCCTAAATTTCTTAAGGCTTAAGTATATACATACCCACACACCCAAATATGCTACATTCTATATAATTTTCCTCATAGAATAACTACAGAAACATTTATATCATTGTTGTTTATACCTAAAATGAAAAATTCACAACCTAAATTGGAATTTTATAAACGACCAATTGATAAAGTTGTTTCACATGTGCTTAGTATGCAAAATATATGGAAAAAACCGGCTTGTAACCTTGAAAAGCTTCTATCTATAGAATCTAAATAACATTTATAAAATATATGGTAGAATAATTTAAAATAGCTATAGAGTTCTTTTCTCAGTTTCACACCTTTTAAATATATAATAGGGTTCCCACCCAGGAAGAGGACATCTAGTATTGACACTTTCTGGTCCCCATTTTCCGATCAGTTTTGGAGACAATTTATGTTGAAAGGCGGAATTCTATGCCGCTTTTGTCTATTATAATAAAAGGAAAATTATTCCTTCTTAAGAAAGGGGATCAAATCTTAAAATTTTGTATAGCCAAATGCTGTCATATTTCTCCGCGACGGACCCTTGATTTTTTTCTTTTAATTTCGCGCTATATCTCGCGCATAACAGAGTAGGCAGAGGGAACCTGGGAACCTATTGTTAAGACACTAATATTAAATATCCACTGATTGTAAATCAAACCATATCGTCACCTCGACCTCTCTAAATATATAATTAGGTCAATTAAAATAAACGGCGTATTGGGTTCAACCCCTCAAAGAAATGGACAGATAATTGTAAAGAAACCTAGATAGCCTTCGATCGCCGTTCTTTCCCCCGAACATTTTAAAGTGCTATTCTATACTTCATATTTTAAAGTGCTATTCCATACTTTATATTTTAAAGTGCTATTCCATACTTCGGAAAAAAAATATTTTTAGAAATCATATAAGAATGTCCAAGTTCGCCTAGATTTCCACTAGATTCAAATACCGCTTCAATGAAATTTTTATATATATTTAATTTATTGTAAAAAATATTTTTATTATGGCATATTAGCTGAATGTCCTTCAGTATCGTTTTATTTGTGATAAATTATTCTTTTTCAGGACCTACACACGGGAAGGTAGTTGTATGTTATATAGCTACTTGGGCAGTGTATAGGCCAGGGGAAGGAAAATTTGAACTTGGCAATTTGGAACCATCGCTGTGTACCCACTTAGTTTACTCTTTCGCTGGACTTGACGAGAGCACTAATAGCATTAAGAGTCTTGGTACGTATATTTACATGGTGTTTTTTACAGCTTCACGCTGGTTCCCAGAAACTATGTAGATATTGGAAGATAAGCAAAGGGTACCTAGGGTTAAGACAAGGTTTTCAATTAAGTTTCGAGACATAGGGTGTTGTCGCGCAGTTGTCTTAAACAGAACTCAACGCCGAGCGTTGACTAATTACAAGAGCGTGGAAATGTAAGTAATTTAATCCCCATGTGGGAAATGAACTCACAACAACAGTCTACAATCAGACGCTGTGTACAGATCAGACCTAATATGTTATTATTATTGTTGTATTACCACTCTGAAATGTCATTTAGAGTTAATTAGATATTTCTTTCTTTATTAGTTTTTTTTTATTTCTCTCGATTTTTTACGTATTATGCTAGTTGCCTGAAAGTTATAATGTTAATTTAAAACGCAATTTATCAGATACGTTAGTTTTCTATCATTTATCAGATACCTTTGTGGTTTAATGACTATTAATGACAGAAAATTATTATTAACTTAAAAATAAATTATAACATTTTTTTTTAGATCCATGGCAAGATTTAGAGAAAGACTATGGCAAGGGTGGATACAAGCGTTTAGTATCGCTTAAGCAGAGGTACCCTCATCTTAAAGTCACTGTGGCTATCGGAGGCTGGAACGAAGGATCTGAAAAATACTCCAAAATGGCATCTAAAGCTGAAACTAGAGCGAAATTTGTTGAAAGTGTTCTTATTTTCCTCAAGTAAGTATTTTTACTTTATTGCTACGTTACTTATGTTATTTAAAAAAACAGTTTTTTACCTTAATATAGTATCCCGCATATGGCAGGGTAGGCAGAGGGAACCTACTGTTAACATTTTGTTCTTCATTTTCCGCCCAAATTATGAGACACTGCGTGTCAAATGGCGGATCTCAATTTGTTTATTAAGTTATTCAAGCTGAAAAAGACAATCAAAGATGTCGAAATATAATACAAAATAGAAATGTTTTAACACACCATCTTCTCCTAGGCTTGAAGTAAAGTATTTGCTAAAAACTAAGATTATCATTTTCAGGACATACAGCTTTGATGGACTTGACTTAGATTGGGAATACCCAACTAAAAGAGGTGGTAGTCCCGAAGACAAGGCGAATTATGTAGCTTTGGTCAAGGTTAGTAGTAGTTTCACGTTTATTCTGCGTAGAACCTATCATCAAGATGCTCCGTTATTCCGATATTTGTTTTGCCAATCGAATTCATAGTTATGGCAATTACTATCAGACGCTGTCCCACTGGATTACGATGATTCCTAGAGTAAAATTGGTTGGTAGTTTACAATTCTTAAATCTTTTGCACTTTGGACATTTTGGGATGCCTTTTAAATATAAACCTTGGTCTATATAATAGTTTTATATTATATATATTAGATTGTTTGTTAAATTTTTCTATGAATACAACTATTTTCAGTTTTACAAATATTTTTCACAAATAATACTCTATTCCAGGAACTGAAACAAGCTTTCGAACCCTACGACTACATTCTAACAGCAGCGTTGGGAGCCGGCAAAGATACTATGGACAGTGCTTACGAGTTAGGCAAATTAAGTCGATATCTAGATCTCATACATATGATGTGTTACGACTATCACGGTACTTGGGACAAGTTGGTTGGAGCCAACGCTCCATTGCGAGGCACAGACGAAGAAGACGTATTGAGTGTTGTATGTAGCAATATTTTTATTAAATTACTATTACTTTTTTTTTTGGATTATTAAAAAACAATTTTACTGAAGACTTGTAAAATATTTTAAACAGGAACGATCAACGATTTTAATAGAAATTAAATATAATGGTATATTTGATTTTTGCTAATTGACCATTTACGGCTACTACTATTACTTGACCATTTACTACATATATGCTGTGGTCACAGCATACAGAATATAAGGTTAAAAAGTAAAAAAAATACCGTGTTTTTCAATATTTTTCATAGATGCTCTACTTCTGTTGATTGTAGCGTGATGTTATAAGGCTCGTGTTTGTCGCTGACAATGAAGCTTTATACTGGTAATCTAAAATTTAAAAAACAGTTCAGTGGTTATAGAGTTAAGTTATTACAAACAAAAAAATATATATTTATGAGTACTATAACCTCAGGGACTTGTCGTAGTCGTGCCGAGTTTCTTTTTTTCTCTCTTTTTCGGCCTTTTCTTTATTGTTGATCTATTATATATTAGGCAATTTCATGATTTTAAAACAAAATAGCTCGTCATCAAAGAAGGCAATCCTTTTTTGGAAAAACGGAGAAGAGTTGAGTCCACTTCTCCAGAAATCTCAAGCTTACCTCGTAAACAAAACGCAACGTCGAAATCTTTATACGAAATCGTCGTTGAAATCTTTATATATTTTAAGTTGTAACAAACGTATAAAGATTTCGACGTAGCTTGATGAGAACATACGGCTTAGTAGTTAGAGCGCCTGTTCGGTTTCCACAAGGTGCGGGTTCGAATCCCGCTACGTTAAAATTTTTATACGTTTTCTAAATAAGTATTTTTCTTTCCTAAGTGAGGCATAACACTTTAAAAATGTTAAAAATAAGCTAAACCTACTTGCAATATGTCGAAACTGTAATAGAATAATTTATTTTGTTTAGATTTACTTACCATCTCTTATTACATTTGTTTTCAGGAATATACAATAAAATATTTACTATCCCATGGCGTCAGTCCCTATAAAATGGTTCTTGGCTTGCCGATGTATGGGCGGAACTTTATTCTGACCAATCCAGACGTGAATGATATACAATTTGGATTGACACCAACGCTAGATACTGGCTTCCAAGGACCTTGGACTAAAGAAAATGGATTTATTGGATATAACGAGGTGTGTTGAAATTGAATTTTATGTATTTTATATACATGTATATAGTTAATTTTATAAATAATAAATCTGTGTATAAGCGTCACATTGTGGGCGAAACACAAAAACGGCGTGTCCCCTAAATAACAGATTTGTAAATAATGTGAAATTTGAACCTATATATTGTAAGACTTACGCCCAATATTAATAATCTATCTCCAACGTCAATCTTAGATTGTTTCATATATCTATCCAAAAGATAGGTTATTAATATTGGGCGTTAGTTAACCATGTGTCAACTTTACTAATGTTATTAAGCTTTACCAAATTTATTTTAATTTTTTAACTAATACTTTTGACAGTACTTTAGTACTTTACAGCATCACTACAAAAATATGTAAATGTATCGTCAAAATTTACAATTTTTAGATTTGCATGCAAACGACTAATAAGTCATCAAAATGGACGCGCCATTGGGATGCTCAAAGTGCTTCACCTTATTTAAGAGATGGCAAGCGGGTTATTGTTTATGACAATCCTAGATCAATTGCTGTCAAGGTCAAGTGAGTTAATCTGTCCTTCTATACTATCTATAGTAATATTTTAAAGTTGAAGATTTTGTTTGGCTGAATACACTAATCTCGGTAGCTACTGGTTTGAATTGGAAAAAAATATTTTTGTGCACTACCATTAGCACGTTAATCGTTTCCATATTATCTTTTACCTGCAGAAACGATCACCTCGGTCACTTAAAATCTGTCAAGTGTCACGCACAACCTTATCTTATATAACTACTTCCATTGAGGCCGGTCGTGGCGCAGGGGCACGAGGTGTGACTGTAAAACCGACTGGTTGTGGGTTCGATCCCCACTCGAGGAGATGAAATATTTAGTAAAATTTATATTTCCATTTCTTCGCTCTGGTGTCGAGGTTAAGCGTGGCGTTGAGTTCTGCCACTCAACACGCAATGCCTCCAGATTTCGGCAGAAAGTGGGGAACGGAGTGTCTTAACACTAGGTTCCCTCTGCCTACCCTGCTGTGTGCGGGATACAGCGTGAAGCTGATAATGATAATAAAAAACTACTTCCTAAACTCAAGGGTAAAGTTACAGGTAAAATTTATTTTTTCATAAAGATCGCTTTCCTTAAGGATTTTTATGTCACTTTTCTTCCTGAGATTAGCGCGTTCATTCAAACAAACTCTCCAGCTTGTTAGTTTTAGTAACGATATTTTAAATTAAGCGTTTCTGTTATCAGAATGGCGATTGACTATGGTCTTGGAGGTCTCATGGTATGGAGTATAGACACAGATGACTTTAGAGGCTCGTGTGATCCAGAAGCTGATACATATCTCGATTTTGTACAGAGATACAATGATATTGCCGACAGCCCTCTTCTTCGAGAAGCTTTAAAGAACCTCAAATTGCCTGATGGTATGCAACATTTTTCAATTAATTTTAGAAAATTGGTAGGTAATTAGTTTGACATGTTTTTAGTTATTCTTAAGGATGGCGATCAATTTAGGCTTTCCCTTGGAAGCCTAATAGATGTGTTAAATTTTGTGTGCTAAGTTTAAATAAGTTTGTCAATTGTAACAAACTGATCTTATTTGATTTAAATAATATATATTCCATTAAATTTTTCAAACATCAAAATTGGTTCAATAGATTTTGAAATATCTTTCCCATATAGGTATTTACGTATATCACGCATAATATAGGTACCTAGGTAATTGATAGGTTTTTGATGTTTGATACGGTTAAATTACTTTTACAGTTAAAAATTTATTAAATTTGCGATTTTTTTATATAATATGTTATAGAGGCCAGTCGTGGCGCAGTGGCACAATGTGGGACTGTAACGCGACTGGTTTTGGGTTCGATCCCTATTCGAGGAAGTGAAATAATTATTTACTTTTATATTTACATTTATCGCTCTGGTATCGAGGCAAAAACGTGGCGTTGAATTCCGCCACTCAGCACGCAATGCCTCCAGAATTCGATGGAAAGTGGGGGACGGAGTGTCTTAACACTAGGCACCCTACTATGTGCGGGATTCAGCGTGAAGCTAAAAAAAATATGTTATATGTTACATTTTTAGAGTTTCTTTTTTATTTACTTTAATTTTAAATAATTTGTATATTTTAATGAGTGGTGGATAACCGCACTTTATATAATCCAATAGTAAAACATATTAACTAATAATCGAATTTAAATCAATTTCGTATATTTATAATAGTATAATGTGTTTTAATTATTATTTTAGCACATCGCATAGAAAACTTAAGTCGGCGTACATCATACGTGGCTTCAGACAACAAGTTGTATTTGCGGTTACCAGAAATTGATTATTCTAACTACCCTCTCATGAGGACTATTAATGAAGCTACACTTATAGCGATGGAAGAAAAGAAAATTTTGGACGAAATGAACAGAGTTACGAAAGAGAATGAGATAAAATCTAAAGACGATGATAAGGATTCTTCAAATGCAGTGGTTGCTAGTTTCGCTTTTGTGTGTATTCTTTCATTTATAGTTATGTATTGATGTATGTTTAATAACCAAAGTAAGTCCACTTGGACTAACTATATACAGAATAGGCAAGGAGTTGAGGCTGCCATGAAGTTAACTGAAGATGGCTGCGCAGATTTGATTTTCGGATTTTTTTATTTCAATCAAATTTAAACAGTGTGCAGAAGTTCAGAAAACCAAAGTTAATGGCAGCCACGACTCGACGACCTTACTGTTATTGCTTGATAGAAACTTGGGAAAAAATTTTCTAGAATATAAAAATTGTATTTTTGTTGAAAAAAAGAAAACATATGTAATTGTTATTTATATTTCAACGTTTTGTATAAGAGTTTTGGTTTTCTATTGGCATATTAAAAGTTTGTATGTTACAATGTGTAAATAATAAATTTTACTCATTATATTCCTCGGGGGAATGATTATAAGGAAATAATTTTATAAACTTAGACTATCGTCATACAGCCGCACTACATCTAAATATATTGACGATGGTTGTGGGTTAGAGTCGCACACGGTGTAATCAAATATTTTCTTTTCCTAGTTTTGGTATATAGACAAGACAAAATAGCATTGAATTCCAACACGTAATATCTTAAAATTAGGGCGGTACGTAGTGAACTGAGTATCTTAATTCTAGGTTTACTGTTACTCTGCCTACCATGCAGCGTGAAGCTACTTTTAAACTAGATACTTCAAACAAAAGCGTAACGATGTGTTTAATGTTTTAAGCAATATTAAGGTTTTTGTTACTTTTTTTATTTTTTACTATTATATGCTTTAGTTTAATTTAGTTATATATTTTAAGTTTGGACTAAATATGTAAATCATTGTCAAGAATTGACTAAAAACGACAAAATACTCATAAAGACATAGGTCTTTTAAAAAACACATAGATATCTTTATATACATACGTATTTATCTTTATATACTAATATATAATTTTAACATCTATAACAATGTTTATTTTGAAATAATTATAAAATAAAACAGATTCATTTCTTTTAAACTTAATAGATCATATAAATAAATAAAAAGTTTTATATATAAGCAGGGCAAACTAAATCTTTTTTTTTCTTTAAAGTTGTGTTTTTTACATATTTTTAATTATTTTCTTTCTCCTTTTGTATAATTATAGTATATATTACAAAAATTATATTTCTTATCTTTGACTAAAAAAATGTTATAAGTCACAGTTAATACTTACTTGAGATTTTTAATTTCATGATAATACTCTGTATTGTGATACCGACAAAGAAATAAAAATATTTTTAAATATAAACATTTATTATTTTATTTCGTATGAATATCAAAAAATATATAATACAAAAATATAGCTTACATTACAACTTTGTTTATACATATATAATATTTTTAAGCCCAAAAGAGGACAATCGTTTCAAAAGTGAAATCTTAAAAATCAACTACAACTGCCTGCCGCCTTTAAACCTCTTTCAAAATCTTCATACAAACTGTGTATCTTCAGATCTGGATGCCAATCTTTTTCAGTTTTGTCAAACCAGAAGTATTTACCTTTAACAGACTGGTCAACGTCCAAAGCCAAAAAAACTGGAGTAACACTTGATTCATCTGTGTTTAAATGACCAGCATTCTTTGTCATATCTGTTCTCACAAATCCTGGATTTAAAGAGTTTATAGATATATCTCTATCTATTTTCTTCTGCTGTAATCTTGTTAGAGCACTTACAGCAATTTTAGATACTCTATAAGCTAGCAATTCTTTTTCTTCAAAATCATCTTCATTCACTGTATTATTTTTGACAGATTCTAAAAACCAATCAACAAAAGAATTTGTATCATTAATAGTAATGTCGTCACTTATTAATCGCCTAATCCAGTGTTTGTTCTTCAAAAATGAAATATGTCCACAGTCACTGGACATATTAATAACACGTGCATTATACTTAAGTGTTGGAAAAATATATTCTTGAATTAATACTATACTTCTATAGTTTACGTCTATAACATATTTAGAATCTTCGTACGTTGTTTTAGTAAAATCAGCCGTTATTACCCCTGCATTGTTAATTAAAATATCGAGTCCTCCATGTTTTTCTTTCAAATGTTCTGCAAATTTCTTGAGACAGTTCCTTTCAGTTACATCTAATTGGTAGAAAAGTGGATAATAGCCTTCTTTGTTAAGGTTTTCTATAGCTTTGTGGCCTCTTGTAGCATCTCTTGCTGTCAAATAAAC
>JAATLQ010035533.1:0-29817 GCA_013421005.1 Heliconius erato x Heliconius himera
TTTCCATGTTAATTCGACGATTCAAAAGTGCTTATAAGAGTTTATTTGAATAAGTAATATTTTGAATTTGAATACTTTAATGATTATATAAATTTATCATATAAAAGTTGCTCATTTGACAGTATGTCCAAATATATATAAATAGACAGTTTCGTTAGCCATGATCAGTCGAATAAACTAAACAGAATGTGACGCTGCTCGTTTTATTATTCCCATATTCAAACCACTACTGGAACACTAAATAATTACGAGTATGACACATACATACATCTAAGTACCCGAGATATTCAACATACAACTCGAGTGTGGATCGAACCCACAACCAGTCGCTTTTACAGTTTGGTACAGTCAGTCCACAACTGGCCTCAGATATAATAATGTTCTTTTTTTTATTTTCAGCAATCGCATTGTACCAAATGATTTAAATATACATTCTTTGGCGTACTTACTTCAAGGATATTCCTTTGGCTATCTCAAGCATTCGTTGGAAAAGTTTCTAACAGCCGATCGAATTGCTAGGTAATTTTTTGATTAATATTCCATTTTTCGGCCCACTACATAGTTACATAAACACTATATAGTGGGCAGAAAAGCTAAAAATAAGAAATAATAATATTATATCACTCTTTTTTTCCACATTTTTCTTAAAAAAAATAATTGAATATGTCCCAATTATTATTTAATATTTTATAAAAAACGTTAATTTGATTTGTTGCAATAGAATAGCAGCTTTCGGACTGCAACCCCAGGATATTTATAATTTTATACTGGGAGATGATAATGAAAGTAAAATCGTAAGTAATTAAAAAAGTATTTTTATTTATTTTCTTATCTTGGCTGTAAATTCCGCATAAGGAGGGTAGGCCGAAAGACAAGTAATGAGACACTCTGTTCTACGTTTTTAGCTTGAAATCAAGATCTTATCAAAGCGGAGAAGTAATGAAAATAATACATTTCCCCGAGTTTCGTGGTATTTATTCCCACTCGTAACAAGATAGAGTTGAGAGTCGCACCCGCCACAAAGTTTGAAAAGAAGAAGAAAAAGAAATAAAAGAAAAGAAAAATACCAACAAAATTTGGCTGGTGCACCTTGCTGAATGCGGGATATAGCGTGAAGCTAAAAACATGTTTATTTGTTTTTCAGGATTATAACAGATATATCAAATGGTATACAGACAACACGCATTGGGGTAAATTAGAATTAAAAAGGCTAAATGAAAAAGTAGAATTCAAGATGCTTGTTCAGAAATGGGAAGAGAAAACAAAGAAGAATAAAAGGAATAAATAAAGTTTTAAAGCGATTTTTATTTCACCTTATGGTACAGTACCCTAATGGTTCCAGAAGATTTTTTTAAATAAATAACTATCATTATTTGTGTGAAAATTTAAGTAGAAAAAATTATATCATATTAATAATTAAATATCATAATAGATCAAAACAACACCTATCTAAGCCAGATTTTTACAATTGTTTATTACGAATTCTGACACCTTTAGTGGTAGACAGAAACGAGACCAAACATAAAAATATAAAAAAGTTGAAGCACATTTCCAAATGGAAAAGAACCAACAACCATAATATTTAGTTAACTACATCCCAAATACGCTACGATACGTCATTACCATTATGCTTTAACTTCGACCTACGCAACACGAAATTTAATTTAAAAAAGTAAATAAATAAATAAATAAAATCACATATAAAAAAGGGTTAAATAATATAACCACAATAGGCTGCGAGGATAGGCAATACAAATACTGTTAGAGGGTATGGAGTGTCAATTATAATTGTGGAGGGACTGTAACGCTGATGTAGCTCGTTTAATACTTTATTGCAAAAAATGTATGTGAATGAAGGGTTTTTGGGTGACAATGCTTTTTAATTAATATTATATATTTGATTAGAAAATTTTAATATATTTTTTTTAGCTTCGCGCTGTATCCCGCACATGGCAGCGTAGGCAGAGGGAACTTAAGAAACTACTGTTAAGACATTCTGTTTATAACAGGATATTCCCCACATTCCGCCAAATTCTGGAAGCATTGCGTGTTGAGTGAAGGAAACTCTCCGTGCTTTGCCTCGTTAGTGGTAACGAGGAAATGTAAATATTAAATATTTAATTTTCCGAATGGCTGTCGAACCCAAAACCAACACTTCTTGCAGCCACACGCTTGTGCCCTGTGACTCGACGGCCATAACTTATAAAATATTAAATAAATAAATAAATCAGCTTCACGCTGTATCCCGCACACAGGGGCAGGCAGCAAGGTAGGCAGAGGGAACCTCGTGTTAAAACACCGTGCCCCACTTTCTGCCGAATTCTGGAGGCATTGCGTGTTGCGTGGCAGAACTCAATGCCGTGAGCGAAGAAATAGAAATATAACATTTAAATAAATATTTCATCTCCTCGAGTGGAGATCCAACCCACAACCAGTAGGTTACAGTCGTACTTTGTGCCCCTGCGCCACGACTAGCCTCAAATATTAGCACTTAAAATTCCATATATCCATCTAAAATGATGGCCACCCTACACCACATACCCTTTTAATATTACGTGGCATATTTGAAATTAATTCGAGTTCAAATAACCAGGGAAGTGCGGCTTAATGAAACGAAGAGAAAATTCAAATAATATTTGAATTTACATACTGTTTGTGCTGTTTGTTAATATTTCTTTAGGAATGAAAAAAAGATGATATATATTTAAAATAAAAAAATATATATATTTTTAAATATAATTTTTTTTTATAAAATTCGATGCAAAAGTAAGAGCCAGAAAATATCATAACTTCTAACACTATACTCTTGTCAATGGATGAAGACATTTAAGATGCTTCCGTTCCAGGTTTACCGCCGAATTCTGGGGGCATTGCATGTGGAGTGGCGGAACTCAATGCCGTTTTACCTCTTCACCAGAGTAAGGAAATAATAATATTTCATGTTTCATTTCCCCTGAGTAAGAACCGAACCCACAACTGTCGATGTAATAAAATAAAGGAATTTGTTTAGACTATAATATTTTTACACTCTACCAAATCTCATACCAAAGTTTTTTGTTAAAAGGTTAACCAAAATCTAAAAAATAACGGTTAACCATTTTACATTATAAGTTATATGCCTAGCTTCTTATTTAATGAAGCTAAAGAATTGGAGGGATTATACAAAAAAAAAAACAATTTCTTTTACAAAATATACAATGTTTAGTCATATAAAATTAAAAATGCATTAAAAATTTTACCCATATAAAATTGTATTCATAATACTTATTTAGAAAACATATAAAAATTTTAACCTAGCGGGACTCGAAACCGCGCCTCATGGAAACCGACCAGGCGCTCTGACTACTAAGTTATACGTTTTAAAACTAAAAAAACAAATCCAAACAATCTCCTTTATTATTCTTTATCTAACGTGGTATTGGGGAAGTTATTAGTTTTGAACGGGGACATTCAACGCTATAAATAAAGATCAAAATAGAAGACTTTAAAAAATCACCATTGTTTTATATGTAGATAATCATAAATTGACAATATTGTGGTATAGAGAGAATGAACAAAATAGATTGATAGAATAGATATAATAATTACTAATATGAGTTTCACAAGAAAAACATTTATAAAGATTTTAACTGACTAATCATTACGATTTGAAATATTACAACACTAATAAAACTACAAAATTGCCATCCCACGAACATACGTCAAAAATTTAAAAACTTATAAAGGCTTTATCAGAGCACCATTTTAGTGTAGAAAATACTTATATAAAAGCCGCAACAGGCAGACGTTAAAAATACAAAAATAATTTATAAAGATCTTTTCAGACGAACATTTACACGTCTAAAGATGTAACAAAGGTCTCAACAGACAGTCATTCTAGATTAAAAAATCTCACCACAATAGTGCTCTACTAATTTTTACAACTTTCATACATAATATTTACATCTAAACATGATGAAAAATGATGTATAATGGCTTCACCAGACGCACATAGCAATAGACAATATCGGCTAAAGGTTTCAACACACGAACATTCTAATTTTGAAATGAATAACAACAGTCAACTTCGAAGGTCTCACCAGACGCACATTCGTACATTAAACACGATAAACAACAATGAATAAAGGCGTCAACACACTGTCCTAATAGAGGCGCAGCACCCGGCACTGCGCGTTGCACTTCTCGCGGCGCGCGGCGGGCGCGGGGGGGCGCGCGTGGTCGGCGCGGCGCGCGGGCAGGTCGGCGTGCTGGAGGGTGCCCGCCTGCAGGTAGCCGAGCACATTGGGCACGTGCTGCTTTATGATACGCGCTCGTTCTTGCGATACTTCTTTTTGCCTATTTAAAATATATATTGTGTTACTTTCTTATTAATATGATTTTTTTTATTTACATATACACTGAGACCAATCGTGGCGCAGCGGCACGAGGTGTGACTGTAAAACCGACTGATTGTGGGTTCGATCCCCACTCGAGAAGATGAAATATTTACTTAAATTTATACTTCCATTGCTTCGCTCTAGTGTCTACAATTAGCGCAGCGTTGGATTCTGCCACTAAACACGCAATGCCTCCAGAATTCGGCAGAAAGTGGGGAATAGAGTGTCTTAACACTAGGTTCCCTCTGCCTGTGGACTGCTGTGTGTGGGATAATACAGCGTGTAGCTGAAAAAAAAACATATATACTTTTCCGAGTTTAAAGGTGGTTGTTTATTCAACCCCTACTCAGGGGAATTATATATTTAAACTACTTTTCCTTTGACAAATTAAGCGCAGCGTTGAGTTCCGTCCCGACGCACAAATATCACGGCAATTGAGCATTCCTCAGTAGACAGTGTTTTAACACTATATTCTCTGTGCCTACTCCGTGCGAAAAACAGCGTGAAATTAAAAAAAATAAAAACAATTCATACCAATCATTATAACAATCGTTGACATATTTAACTCGACCTTCCTCCATTTTCTGTTCCCTTTTTCTTCTTTCAGCATTATCTTCTATTTGTTTTCGCAATTCTATTGAATATTGTTGTCTCTTTTCTTTATTTTTTCGTTCCTTCTCTATTTCTTTTTGCTCTTCCGCCGCCATTTTTGCTTCGACCTAGAATTATAATTATTAATTATTTATCAAAGTGGAGATTTATATTTTCAAATATTTTTTATATTGGTAAGAAATTCAATCCGTCACAGTTTGAAATCATATAAAATTTATCTTTTGTATCAAATTATTTTTATCGAAGTTCTATTTACTATAGAAAATTTTACGTGCATAATTTATTTGATCTATACTACTATAAGAAAATTATAACTTATTGGTATCTGTACATAAAATATATAAGAGAAAATATGATATTTACTTTTATTACATTTATAAATGTCCCCATTTATAAATATAATAAAAGCCAAAACAATGTTTTTTTTAACATTTTTAAAGTGTCATTCCATACTTAAGAAAGAAGAATACTTATTAAGGAATCATACAAAAATCTGAACGTAGCGGGATTTGAACCCTCGCATCTTTGAAAATAGTCCAAGCGCTCTGAACACTTAGCCATACGTTCTCATCAAGTTACATCAAAATTCTGGCTGGTTACAACGTATTTATGTTGTTATCATCTCTGTAAGAGAGAGAGGGTTTATAAATTTCCGCTACCCAAAGTAAAAAAATATTACATAACTTCTCTTGCCAAACGATGATTCTTTCTTTACAATTATCTTGGTGTTTGCTTTATTTAAATCGGTTATAAATAAAAAAGTTATATTAATATAAAATTTTGTTCGACAAAATTCTTACTAAATAATTGTCGTATTTAATTGTACCGAACCTTAAGTGTCCAATGTATATTTCCTTTAAAATGATAATGTATATAACACTAAAGTTAGTAGTGTTTAATAATCTGTGATCAGATTAGTAAACAAATAATTGTGTACTTCAATCACGGGAATCGCGATCGGGTCGCTAGTCCCTTTATTGTATAACAAAATATTAATAATTCAGCAAATCAATAGCAAGGGCACAAGGGTGAGGCTCTAAACGCAACTGTTGTGGGCTCGATTCCCACTCGGGGAATGAAATATTTAATTTTCTCATTTCCCCGCTTTGGCAAGAATGCAAAACTAGAAGTTGACTTCTGCCACTCAGCACACAATACCTCTAGAATTCGCCGAAAAATGGAGAACAGAGTGTCTTATCACTCTTACTCTCTGATCGCAGGTTCTCTCTGCTTATACTGCTATATGCTGAATATAATGTGAAGCTAAAAAGAACAAAAAAAATTTAACCAACTAACACTCTTCCTAAACTCCGCCTCCCTGTGCCTCATTTCCTCCTCCACTTTCTTCTTGTTCTCCATTTGTCCCATCAACGACGTCTTAGTATCAGCTTTGACACGTTCAAACTTGTCCTTCTCTTTGACGTCATCCAGAAAGTTCTTTTCTAAATACTCTTGCTCTTGGAGAAGCTTTATTAGGTTTTGACGTTCTTCGCGAGCTGCCTGGAAAACATATCGTTTAGTTAAGTGCTGGACCTAAACACTGTGATAATATGTTAAACTTTAAAAATATGAACTACTATAGTAAATAATTGGCATATGAAAAAAATACAATTGAAGCTAGTCGTGGCGCAGGGACACAAGCATGCGATGGTTATGACGGATGCGCGGTTAGGGGTTCGACTCCTATTTGACGAAATTAAATATTTATTTATTTTTTCTGTCGCGTCCTGTTGTCGAGGTAAAACTCAAAACGCATGTCTCCAAAATTCGGCGGAGTGTTTTACTGGGAACAAAGTATCTTAAAATTAGGTTACAGGGTCCCTCTCCCTTTATCTTTTTATGTTTTTATAAGAGCTACGTACGGGATACAGCGTGAAGATAAAAAAATACAGATTATTAATACAATCTAAGCAAGCAATTGTTTTTCTTTAAAAAAAATCTAATATATAATAATGGTACTTTAAAACAAAATACCTCATCAGATAAAATCTTGGCGGCAATTTTCTGATTTATTTCTTCCTTTTCCTTTACTTTTCTTTCCCTTTCTGCAATACTGAAAATTTGAAACATTATATATTATTAATTAGATACTTCTTAGGTTGATATAACTAATAAGTCGAGACACAGGTACAGACTGTAACGCGACTGTAGTGGATTCGATTCCCACTCAGGGGAATGGATATTATTTATATTTAAATTTTTTCGCTTGGTACCAACACAAAACAGCGGCGTTGATTCTGCCACTCAACAAGCACTGCCACGAAAATTAGGCGGAAAAAGGACAATGAAGTGTCTTATCAATATGTTCCCTCTGCCTACCGTGCTATATGCTGGCTACAATGTGAAGCTCAAAAAAAAAAGAAACAGTATACATACATAGCAGAACTTCTATCTGAAGCAGCCTTCAGTTGTTCCTCTATCTTCCTCTCTTCTAATACAAGCATTTCCTTTTGTTTTAACTTCCAAGCTTCTTGCGCCTTCTTAAATGTGAACATTTCGTTGCGCAATTTGTTTGTTTGTTCATGTTTTTGGTTCAGCTCTCTGAAATACAAAATATTGTTTTCTTTATAAAAGGTAAATAACTTAACTTAACGCTTTATCCCTAGGGGGATACTCCAGAGAGATAAAAGGTAAATAAATATGTATAATTTTATGATTTAGTAATTATTATACATATAAGAATATTTCTTATATGGATATTTTTAATTTAAGGCACTGTGACTGTGAAAAACACTTTTAAAATCCCAAAATATTTTGATTACTATAGAAGTGAACAATATATATAGTTTTTCTTACCTCTGATCCTCATCAGCTATAGTCCTCATGACTTCATCCAGCATCTTCTTCTCAATCAATGTGTCTTCATACTCACATTGTTTTTGCACTTGTTTATTTACCAACTGTTGTTGTAATTCCAAACAATATTTCCTATTTTTATCTATTTTAGTTCTTTCCTCGTTTATTCTGGCTTCTTTGTCGCTGTACATTGAGTTAAGTAGGACTCTATTTGCTTGGTCCTCTTCAACCTGGAATTTTGCAATATTTTTTGACATATTACCTGTATTTATAGTATTGCATTTGACATAGTCAGGATATTTTAAATAAATTTCTCAATGTTCATACATTGTTAGTAACAAATACCACTTTATTATAATAATTACAGGTTTAATTGCGCTTACATTAATTACAACTTATAATTTTATACAAATTTACAACACTTCACTGTACATATTCTAGTATGTAATGTTGTTGGCATTACAAAACAAAACCACTCTTATTTCAAATTATACAGAAGAGAGAAGTACCAGTAAGAGGTGGAGAGTTATTTGTATGTTAAAAGCTTACTATATATAAAAATATATTGTATTTGTACTGTTTATAATATATTAATATTATTTATATTAATACATATTAAAAATAATGGTTCACAATAGTATATTTCTATAATAAATGAAGGAAAAATAAAATGTGAAAATTATACAGTACAGGGTATAATATTATCAAATTTTATAATCCCACATTTAGCTGAGTCAGAGGGAACCTATATACCTATATAGTGTTAACTCCATTTCTCTTGCACCATTCAGATTTTTGTAAAATATTTCAACAGACAAAAGGTATCAAGACCTACCATGTATATAATATGCCATAAAAATAAAAAAAATAAAAGTAAATAATATTTCAACTTTATAAGTGAAGGGTGGAAGGTAGAGGACGGACTACATAAGAGCTACATAAGAGACCCTAGGGTTTGACACTCCATTCTCTCTGATTACCATGCTAGGAATACAGCATGAAGCTAAGTAAATAAGTAATTTTATAAAAAGAATTAAAGATAATATTTAAATACCTTATCCTGCAATTTTTTATATTGATTATGTAAAATTTGTTGTTGAAGATCTCTACAGACATATCCAGCTTGCAATTTCTTCATTAATTCCCTCAAACTTGGATCTCGTTCCCTCAAATAATGTCTTCTTAGAAGTTGAGAGGCTTCCTCATTTTTTACTTTTGCTATTTCAATACCTAAATCTGTTTCTTTTCTAGCCCTTTCATTGACTATTGCTGCATGATCAGTTCTCTGGAACACCCAATTTCGAATACATTTTACTTGATTAAAGTAAAATTCATATTTTTTCATTTAGATAAGATAGATAGGCATAGGGCCACAGTGTGGAATTGGAAATAAACAAAGTGTCTTAATAGTCCGCATGCAGTCTGAAGCTAAATAATAAAAAAGACAATGATGACATTACTTCTTGGAAATCTTTTTCCATTTCAGCCTCCTTTTGTATAAGAGCTAAAGATCTCCCCATCCTTCCATCTTCCATTCGACTGTTTAACCATTGTATATCCAACGCTCTTTGGTATGTTTCTAACTCCTTGCGGCGTGCTTCAGCAATAGCATTCTTTTGAAGCTCGGTTTTTGGTTCCTTAAAAATATAGTTAAGTAATTATACCTCATAAATTATATTATATTACTATATAATTAAAGTCCATTTTACGCAAAGGAGAAAACAATTGTAGTACCATGTTAAATATTTATGTAAATATGGTACAATTGATAAATATATTGATGTTATAATATTCTTTTTTTCTCAAAAATAAAGTTAAGCGCAGTATTCGTACGTAGACAAAAAAAATACGAACAAAATATTTGAATTTCGTAAACAGAATAAAACGCTGTCAAAGTCAGTCAACGAATTTAGAATAACGTTCGGAAATCAATATAGTGAAAAAAAGCGATCACATATTATTTAATTAATAATTAACTATAAAATGCAACAAACTTAATATTAAATGATATATCTTGTTTAATAAAAGAAGACAATTTATTTCTGCAATTAGCATAAGCGCCATCTATTATACGTTATAATAAACTAATTATAAAGATTTGACAAATGACATATAGTCAATTCGCCTTCAGCCGCTTGAGCGTGAGCACCGAGATCGTGTCGTCTCGCGCAGTACAATCCCACGGCACTTGGATTTTGACGTGTGACAACCACAATTAAAACACAGCAATTCGTTTCTGTTCCCAAAATATAAGACACTCGGTAATGAAACAGTGATAATGGCAGAAAGTAAAGGTGCGTTAATCGCGAAATCAGTGCAAAAACATGCCGGACGCGCCAAGGAGAAGGTATTTATAGTTTTATTAACATATTTGAAAGTCTCTCAGTTTGTGCTCAAATTCTATGCAAGTGCCGTGAAAGTAGATGTGAGGGCCGGGCAGGCTCCGTAACTTAATGTAGGGCTCAAGTATGGTCGCCGAATATTCCAGTTTTCACCTGTTGATTTTAACCTGTAGAATATATACATTATAATATTTTCGTAATTCTTGTTTACCGACTCAGCTGACTCGTGACTAGTTTACGCGATCGTCCGCTACTAACCTTATCGTTTCCAGGGTAATCTCTATGCCTATTAATAGATTAATAGTCTCTAATAGATGAGTTAAATTTGGCATGACAAAAGAAAAAGAAGCCTATCAAAATGTAAGGAATGCAATTATTACACAGAAAAAAGTTATTTAATGTTAATTATTAGTTTAGTTAGGCAATGAGCATATCTGGGGGAAGTGTGCCCAATTCAATTTTATAAATAACACTGTAGGTGGCAACCGCCAAGACGATCGGAGACAGTCGCTGTCTGTGGAATCATTATTTCTGCTTCTATTTTTGTGCACGGATACATCAGTCATATATATTTAATTCATTCATTATTAGAATTTTTAATGTAGGTCAAATTATTTTTACTTTGTAAATACTTTTCTGTTTGTAATACTGTTCTTAATGCATATTTTTTTTTAGATATAAATTTAATTTGAAATTAATTCTTTATAATTTATAACAAATTTTGCATGGTATTATGTATTCTGTAGGATAATGACCTGAATTGGCAAGTAGCCCGGTTTTCCATAATATAAGTATGTAATAACAAAAATAGGGTAAAGATCAATAGTTTTAGTATATTTTTCTGAATTTTATATTTTTAACTGCTCATACATTAGGCAGAGGTAACCTAATTTTAGCATACTCTATTATCACTCTTACTGTCTGATTTTGATTCACTGCACAACACAGCACTTTGTCTATCAGAGCAAAAAATAAAAATTATTCCCAGAATCAATTCATTAATAAATCATTAATTTTTAGAAGCATTCATTGTATTGTATCAAATAATCAAAAAATCTCTTCAAAATCTATTTTATTTCTAAAATAAGATTTTCTTCATAAATTGGATCTAAACACATTATTTTCTTAAACAATATTAAATTGAAACAAAAAACATAATAAGTATATTAAGCAACATTTTTATAACTGTATAAAGTAATTTATTATACTTTTATAAATATATTCATACATTAATTTTATTAGAAACTGGTTATTGAAAGATATTCTATCAAGATTTATCCTCAAAAGTCAAATCTCCGTAGTAATTTATGCATAACATAAATAAGATATTGCATGTTAACAATAAGCAATACAATATGTGTAAGTTATGTAGTGATGACTTCATTTTAAGATTGTTTGTGTGGATAAATAATCTTGAACCATGCACTTTATATATTATTAATTTGAGATTAAATTAATTCTTTTATCTTTACACTGTATCCCATATATAGAAACCTAGTGTTAAGACACTATTCCCATTAATATTTATTACAGTTTCACATATTTCACCATATTTATTTTGTTATCAGAGATGAATGAAAATATTAAATATTTCGATCTCCCGAAGAGTAAATGAACCTAAAACTGTAGCGCTTACAGCATCACATCTTTGTGCTCCGGCACCACAACGGCCTTAGTTTAAAATAGGGTTATTATTATTTATTAGCAAAAATGTAATAATTTTGTAAATAGATTTGCCATTTATTCATTTTTTCTAATGATAATCAATACAAGTTTTTTTAAAGTAATCTTTTAAAATTACAATCAAAAAAACAATTATGCAAATATCTTAAAAAAAATTTAAGATATTTGCATAATTGTTTTTTTTTTCTAAAAAAAAATCGATAAAAATTGTTACAACATATTTACAATTATTTTATCATTAAAAACAATGTAATACATTGGCTTACATTTAGATAGTCTACCCTGAAATATATGTATGTATATTGTAATATGGCTTTAGCTTTTAACATAATAATATGTACTAATCAAATATTTTTTCCATAACTTCAACTGAGGCACTAAGTTGTCTTTTCGTTTTGGATTTTTTATATGTTCACATAGCGAAATGGGCAGAGAAAATAGAGTCATCATATTTGTTATATTTTATGCCTTACTTCCTTCCTGACCCCTTTTTTTTTGTTCGCCACAAACCATAAACTTCGATTTTTCGATTTGTTGCCGTTTTTATCTTAATTAAGTTATTAGTTTGTATGAAATAAAGTGAAATGAATCGGCCCCTTTACTCAATTGACTACGTAAAGTCATTTCCTGTGTTTGATAATACCTACTACTCCTCTCCTCCGTGTCTTTGTCGGGGTTGGTAGTCGACCACGTTGTCAGTCAGTGGTGTTTGTGATACTGACGACCCTGATTTTTTTTATTAAATGGTGTTTTGAAATCGAAAGTACTTGTAATATATCCTAATATACCCCATAGTAGCAGGCATTACTGTGAAAGAAGGGTGTGAAAATAATAGTCTAAGCCTGAATGCGAATTACACAAGGTTCCGGTATTTGAAAGAAACGAAGAAAGAACTTAATGCAAGTACTAGCGAGGATATCATGATGAGAACGTGCTCAGCTGGTTTGGGCACGTCGTACGAATGAATGATGAATGAATTATAAAAAAGTTGAAGGTGGAAGAGTGAGCGGGAGGAGAGATAGAAGGAATCATTTGACCTTCGAAAACTCAGTATTAAAGACTAGAGGGCGCGCGCGGCTTCGCCCGCTTATTAAGAGTGAATTCTAAAAAAACCACGAAACACGTGTTCAATAAAATATTTTTAACAGTCTGAATTTAAATTTTTATAAAAATGGTGGCAATTTAAAGATTTTTCCATATAAACTTTCAACCCCTTATTTGAACCCTTAGGGGGTGAATTCTTAAAAACCATGAAATACGTGTTCAATGAAATAGTTTTAAGAGTCTGAATTTCAAATTTTATAAAAATCGGTACAGATTATTTTTTTTTCCATACAAACTTTCAACCCCTATTTCATCCCTTTAGGGTTAAAATTTTTCAAATTCCTTTCTTAGTGGATGTCCAGAATATGAAAATAAACATCTGCCCAAATTTCACGTTTCTACCATCAGCGGTTACGGCTCTGCGTGCGTCTTACCTCAGTCAGTCAGCACAAATCCTTTTATATATATAGATACTGCAGGGAGCTTACGTAAAAAGCATGAGGACATGCCCCCCGGGGGGCATGTATGAAGAGGTTGATGACAGTGGACCAGACAAAAGAGGTATATAGAGACCGTAGCGTTTGGCGCTTCGTTCTCTCTCATTACCCCGCTAGGGCTATAGCATGAAGCTAAGTTAAATTTAGAAGCCATTATGAAGCAATTAGAAACTGAATCAATTATTTTGGCCCTTTCCCCGCTCTAACAAGACCAAGTTCAGCGTTGAGTTCCGCCACTCAATACGCAACGTCTCAAATTCGGTAGGAGAGCTGACAATGGAGTTTTTAACATTCCCCTCTACTTGCCTTACCTATTTGTTTCAACTACATTTTGTATACGGGACAAAACGTGAAGCAAGAAAAAAAAAACAATCTTGTAGACCTCTCATCATAGCAACTTGTGATAATAATATATATATTATATTACAAATGAAATGAGGTTATTTGAACGGTATTAAGAATCTCGATATTATATCCGTTTCTTGCAAAAAACACGAAGACTGGAATCGAGAATTCCCGCTTTTTATCATTTCAAGTCATTATTGCGAATCACGCTTTGCAGTTAATATTATACTTATTTCTTTTATTATAGCTATTTCTTATTTCTAATGTATTTAACATTTCTTTTGTAGAATAAACTTAATTATTTATATTACAGAATGTTAACGATTTAGTAATAATTAACCGTAGGATCGAATATATGAGACTTATTTCATTTTTTTCATGCAATTATATAAATATTGTATACTATATACTTTCATAAACATACACACTCTAAAGTTCAGAAAAACTATTTGAATTAACTTGTAAAAGAATTGAAAAATGAATAAAATATCTCTGTTATATAGCTATAATTATTTTGACTTCCCTGCTCTGGTAGACACACTATGGCGTTGAGTTTTGACACTCAACACGCAATTTCTCTTAAAATTGCACAGTATATGGGGAAACAGAGTGTTCCCTCAACCTACCCTGCGGGAAAAAGCGTGAAACTGCTTTAGTCTCCGTATTAAAGTATAAGTGATACACAAAGAGGATTACGGTTGAATTAACTGTTTAGATGTCATGGGAACTCCCATACTTTTTGTGTTTAACTTCGATAGTTAACTCTCGTTAATGATATTTAATTATATCAGAATAACTTATTATATGAGGCCGGTCGGCACGAGGTGTGGCTGCAAAACCGACTGGTTGTGGGTTCGATCCCCACTCGAGGAGATGAAATATTTACTTAAATTTATATTTCCATTTCTTCGCTCTGGTGTCGAGGTTAAGCGCGGCGTTGAGTTCTACCACTGAACACGCAATGCCTCCAGAATTCGGCAGAAAGTGGGGAACGGAGTGTCTTAACACTAGGTGCCCTCTGCCTACCCTGCTGTGTGCGGGATACAGCGTGAAGCTAAAAAAAAACTTATTATAATAAGTAATTAAAAGTGCTTTATTTATCATTTGTTTGTTTTTTGTCGATTCCGCATAGGCATAACGGAGTAGGCAGAGGGAACCTGTTAAGTCATTCTTTTCCGCGACGATTCCACGATTTAGTTAAAGGCAAAGATTTACTTCCCCCAGTGTTATTGTTAATGTGCTTTTGAAGGTTCACCGAGATCTCCCCGTGCATAATATGCACATTATGTTGTATTTTACTGATCGCTGTCTGTACAGACAAAATTTATGAGAAAACCTACAATAATATTGGAGGCATTTATAAATGTAATAGAACCCTAAACAGTGATTTTTAAATTTTATGTCAATTTATATGAGCGTCCGTGCACGCTAATCTCAGAAACAGTCTAGCCGAACATGCATTGTCTAAAACTTTCATTTTCATTGTATACATATTGTCTTTAAACTAATGGTAATCTTCACACGAAAGAAATGCAGATTTGTAAATAATTAATCATTTAGTTTATGCGGGTCACAATTTTTGTTAGTTTCACCCCCACCCCCTTTAAGACACTTCCGTTACCCGCTTTTCACCGAAACCTCGAGGCATTGCGTGTTCAGTGACGGAACACAACGCCGCGTACTACCTCTTAATCAGAGCGAGGAAATCGAACCCACAGCCTGCCTCCCTGACTGCAATTTATCATTGGCCTAAACCAACTCCTTCGCAATTTTAAAAAACTTTAAAATTACTAAACTTAGAAGCTCCGTCATCCTGTCCGGTAAGATTTGAAAGCGACCTCGCATTGTTATAATGCAAATCTTCACCCAGTATGGTCATTTTTAGCTTTGTTAAGAGAGATAACACTTTCTATGGCCCCCTTTGAAACGAGAATAGATTTACAATTTGTTCTAACATTATGTGTTCTACGAGACCTATATCCCGCCTATATGCGGAAAGAATCTAGTGTTGAAACACTCCGTTTTACGTGTGAAACTAACACCGAATTTTCATTTCTCAGATCGGATATATTAATTTAATTTTATATAACAAACTTTTATCGAAGTCTTTCCTATTGTCTGGATGTGCTTTTTACATACTAATTATTTATTTATATAATACGCATTCAGTTATTTATATCTTATTTATAGAAAATCCTTTAATCTTTTTGTCTTAAATAAAGGGTAGGAAAGGGTAGTAGTATGTAGCCGGGTCAAAAAGACAAAAAAAATATCTTAAAAATCTAAAAACTTGTATTTTTTTAAATTAAATATTAAATATTTTATTCCCCCGAGTGGAATCGAACTCACTTGCACGCTTCTGCCCCTCTGTCACGAAGGCAGGAATTTTATATATATCTATCTACTTATAGATTTACTATTTAGATAAATTTTAAAAAAAGTCGTTTGCTGCATAACATATCTTTCTATACCAATGAATTTAAAGATAAAACACGCGTTTTATATACTCTACAAAAAAAATATCACAATTCTTCTTCTTCTTACGTACCACTTCAATCCTGGAGGTTGGCCAGCTTCTCGATCTCTATTCTGTCCAACCCTAGAATAGTTGTCTCACAATTACAATATACTTTTGACATTTTTTTTTAAATTTAAGACATTAAATCGCTATATAAACCGATTATTCTAATTAATCGACTCTACGTTTCACAGTGACGCAGTATTACGAGTGCGAGTGCTAATTATATAAGACAGGTGTTCGGTAAACTATTATAGCCGTGGAACAAGTGTTGTTGGCCTGACCCAATTTGTGACAATGGAAGCGCTTGTTCTATTTATTATAAATATCCTCTTGCCTTTTCCCCACATGCAGTAGTAGGAATGTAGTGTTAGGAAACTCCGTTCTCTCTTTTTTTTATATTATACCTAATAGTGTGCTTAGTGGCAGAATGAAATATGCGTTGAGATTTGTCAATCAACACGCAATGCCTCAGAAATTCGGCAGAAAGTTGACGAAATGTCGAAAATGGGTAGTTGTTGATTCAAACGCAGGCGGGAAGGGCGGAACGTGGCGAACGGAGTGTCTTAACACTCTGCCTATTCTCCTATGTGAGGGAAATCATAAAAGTGTGAAGCTACCCATTAGCATATAAAATAACGCTTCAAAGACCAAATCTTACTCTGTATAATAGTTTTATAAGAACCTATATTAAACAAAACAAATAATCTCAGCACAATCATTTTGTATTATAAACGGATGTATCACACATTAGCACTGACTCATTACCACCCAACTTAAATGGACTTGTGATTTTAATTGAATATCGATTTCGCTTTAAAATACACCTTTAGAAACATTTAAGATTTAGAGTCCGTCGTGACGCAGAGTCACAAGCTTGTAACTGTAAGCCCGGTTACGGTTGTGAGTTCTATTCCCACTCGCGGGAGTGAAATATTTTCATTGTCATTAATATAATATTACATATACCTATATTCTTTCTGAATATGTTTAACACTAGGTATAACTTTTGTTTTTCTTCCCATATTTGACCACTACGTTGGTCATGAAGACAATGTGTATATCTGTATCTACATATAAATACAATGTTTACCCATAACGTACAAAGAAGGTAAAGTCGTCTAGGCTGCAGGATGCAGGGTCTTTGACCGATGATATCACTATCAGACACCGACGGTTAGCCTTCAACATTTTATTGAAACATTTTAAATGTAGTTCTATAGATTTGTTACAATTGATTTTATTTTAAAGAATAAAATGTCGTGAGGCCACCTAGTACGTGTATTCAGTATCTTCAAAATTTTTAAATAGATTTTTTTACTGTGATGACAAAATATAGCGTTCCTAAGGCTATGTGACTCTTGTCTGACTAATCTGACACGTAAACCCCATGGAGAAAAAAAATTAAGTTTAGTATGACACTTATTAGGTTCACGCTGTAACCCGCATATAGCAGGATAGGCTGAGGGATCTGAGTGTCAATACATTCCGTTCTCCTCCTAAAGGAGGAGAACGGAATGAACTTATATTTTAAGTATGTAGAGTTATAGTATAGGTATATACCAATTTTAGCTAGTTGACTGGCGGAACTAGGAAATAAATTATATAAAATATTCCTGTTAGTGAGATTCCACGAATATGCAGAGAGTGGAATATTTTTTTAATATGTTTTTCCTATAGCTGGTAAATATGGACCAAAGAATTTATTAACAATATTATAATTAGATTGAACTTTAAAATTAATATAATATAATAAAAATGAAAAAATGTGACAGCTAAGGTTCCACTTTAATTGTGTAGGTATTGTCCTTGCGCGCCCACGGCGCGACTATCCCACGCCTCACCCACTCTTAACACTTTCGTCGGATATATTGCTTAATACGTGGATTTGTGTAGAGAAAACTATTCGTTTTACTTTATTATATGCCTATTTAAAAGTTGTTGAGAATGTTTTTATTTTTGTATGCCAGTTTAAGTGAAAGCTGGGTATGAATTTGACTCGATTTCCTGATAGAAGAGAGTATAGTAAAGTATAATGTTCTTTATTGTAGAAATCAATATATAAGATCATATTGAAAGAAACTATAAATCAGTACAAAAAAGCGGCCTTGTCGCTAAATGAGCGATCTCTCTCAGGCGATCTTTGGGTAGAAGAGAGAATTAATGAAATGGGGAGGGGTGTACAAAGTAAATTAATATCTAAATATCGAAGCATAATAATAAGAGAATTATTATTTTTATTTTAATCTTTTCGTTTCTATTGAAATATTTTTTTTTTGCAATCCCCACTTTCCATTGAATTCTGGAAAACGCCGCGCTTTGGCTTGACACAAGAGCAAAGAAATGAAAATATAAAATATTACTTTTCCTTGAGTAGGAATCAAACCCACAAAGTTACGCTTAAAGCCACACGCTTGTGCCCCTGCGCCACGACTGGCCTCAAACGTTATTTTAGTTGTTAATGTTTTTTTTTACTAATACATTAACGTAACGCTAACAAGCCTATTAGCCTATCTTTCAAAAATATTTATGTAGAGTGCAGATAAGCCACAAAATCTATTGACGATTGCATTTATTGTATGCATTTGTAGTATAAGTGGTTTAACTTAAGTCTTTGCATACCTCAGAAGGCATTGAGACCAATACGTAACTTTTAATGCGATTTTACTGTATGCAGAATGAAGATGCAGAATTTTCTTTCTTTCATAAAAATTAAAAATTAAATCAGCTTCACGCTGTATCCCGCACACAGCAGGGTAGGCAGAATGAACCTAGTGTTAAGACACTCCCAGTTTCTGGCGAATTCTGGAGGCGTTGCGTGTCGAGTGGCAGAACTCAACGCCGCGCTTAACCTCGACATCAGAGCGAAGAAATGGAAATATAAATTTAATTAAATATTTCATCTCCTCGAGTGGGGATCGAACCCACAACCAGTCGGTTTTACAGTCACACTTCGTGCAGCTGCGCCACGACTGGCCTCGGCTCGACTTTCTTTCACATTTTTTTTTGCATATCAGAGCAAATAAGGAAACCTTGGGAGAAGTAAAATAATTTAAATATAATCTAAATTTTTAATTTTTTTCACTTCGTCGCTCTAACAAAACAAAGCTTGGCGTTAAGTTTCGCCACTCACCACGTTATGAATTCGGGTAGAAAGTGGAGAACGGAATGTCTTGACACTAAAGTTTTTTCTGTCGGATCCTGCTTACTACTGCATACATTAGTTATCCAAACACTCAAACTAACGCTGTTTTTTTAAATCTTTTGAGATTATTACAAGATTTACATATTGTAAAATGTAAATTGGTGTATTTAATATTTATACATACTAAATAGATAGATATACCAAATATAAAAAAAAAATATCGTAACCATTCGCCCACTTCCTACGGCGCTTGCCAAGTGATACAAACGTTTTGTATCGAGGTGTTACATGATGTAGAATGAAACTGTCTCAAACGTAGATAGAAAAAGAATGCAAAAATGTGTGACACACTTTAAAAGTAGATATTTTTAGAATATTTGTGTTAATAATAATTAAAAAATAATATTTTTTTGCTGTCAATTTTATTAATAGTTTTTTTATTTTTTAGAAAAAAAAGCAGGTCTAAATTTTATTCCGCTTCGAAGCGTAAGCAGAGGGATCCTTGTGCTTAAACCTTTCGTTACCCATCTAACATTGGAAGCGTGTTAGTGGCAGAACTTACGATTTGTCTTGTTACCAGAGCGGGAAAATGAAAATAATTATTTCCTCCGATTGGAAATCGAACCCACAACCGTCGCGATTACAGTAAGACGCTTTAACGATGCACCACGACGACCTTTTACAACTAATCAATGTTTATAGGATTTAAGAATGTAAATAATTATTTTACTTTAGCTAAAAAAAAATCCCCTCTGCTGACTCTTTATAAAATAAGTATTTTAATAATATGTACGTAATTTGTAACTGGCATTTGTATAAAAATTACAAATTAATTTTATTACGTTACTATTTCTCATACACTTCTAGGTAATACTTCTCATAAATTTTGCTGCTTTTCTGTTAGTATAAAATTTTATTTTCACGCTGTATCCCGCATGTAGCAGGATAGGAAACCTAACGTTAAGGCACTCCGTTCTTTACTCTCCACCCAATTTTCAAGTCATTGCGTGTTCAGTGGCGGAACTAAAAAGCGTTTGTCTTGTGAAGTTGTGACTAGAGATAGAAAATGAACATTATAGCCTAATGGGAACCGAACCCACGTCAACATTTACAGTCAGATGCCCGTGCCGCTGGGCCACGTCGATCCCCACTTCATATATTTTACACTAATCTATTTTTAAATCATTGTATAAAATTTTATATCAAATCTAATAACAGCACGTGTAAACGTTAGGTACTTTGTGTTTGTAGTCAACTATTACAACTAAAAATAGACGTGCAGCAATAGCTCAAAAGGTATATATTTTTGATCATGCCAAAAACTAGTTTGATTCTGTTTATTTATACTTATAAAATTGAAGAATTTGTTTGGCTGTACACGCTTATCTCAGGAACTACTGTTTCTAGTTTTTGTTTTTTTTAATATTAGATAATAATTTATCGAAGAAGGCTGGCTATAGATTATACGTTGATAGAGCTTATGTAAACAGTCATAAATAAACCTTTGATATATAATTACCCAATTTTGATTAAAGCAATTTGTGTGTGTTTGTGTTTTTCACCTTTGTACTAGTATTAAATAGATAAGAAACTTATACTAGTGGACCCTGCGTGGCTTTGCCCGCTTGTACTACACAGTTATTCATATTCTCATCCTAATTACTTTTGTGTTCTAATAAAATTCACTTTAAAGATATTATCCATACATTGACAGCTAAATTAATTTTTTTGTAAACCAATTGAAATAAGACAAACACTAAATATTAATGGAAGTTGCCAAAATAGTATAGTTAAATACTGCATTTAAATTGGTTAAGCCGTTTCTAAGATTAGCCTGAACAAACGCACAGACAAACAGACAATAAATCAATAAAAATGTTTTGGCTTCTATTACATTGCTAATTGCAATAAAAAAAATTCTAATATATCTTACATGTACAGACACATATATGTTTTATTTAAAAATATATAAAGTTAGTACTTATTAAAGACTTAAATCGCAATTATGTCTATATATTTGTCACTGGGTAGCATTCCGATGGAGGCTTGTTTTTGCTCACGCACTTTCTTCTCTTGTTACTTTCTCGACTGGCCTTCAACTTAACCACTTGTTGAGTTGCCTTGACCATGTTGTATTTTGTTTCCGCTTTGGATGATATGAAATCTTGTTTAGTTTTCTTTTTGTGGTTTTAGGTATTTAGTAAGATAGAGATTCTAGTGTTAAGACACTTCCTTTTTAATTTTTCACTAAAGAGACCCGATAGAGGAGATACTTCATATACTCAAAACATTTAATAATACGTTTAAAATGTTGAGGCCATCCGATTGTATAGACAAAGGTTGTGGATTCGGTTCCCGCTCGGGGAACAAGGCAAAGCTCGGCGTTGAATTCCGCCGCTTAACTCGCAATGCCTCAAGAATTCGGCGGAAAGTGAGAAACGAAAGTAGAATAAATGAATATACCTAAATAAAATAGAAATTAATCATATATATTTCATTAAATTATAACATTAATTATTGTAATTGACTGATGTCATACAAACATAGTTAATTTAATAATCATTTTCTATTTTCAGGTATTTGGTGTTCCTTGTTATCTTTATAAAGCTGTCTCATAAGAGTAAGTTAAATTATTTAGCACATACATAGTAGTAATATATACGATATATAGTATAGACGAGTACATAAGTACTAGTATATTTAATAGTGAATCAATTAATGATATTAGATTTCAAATACTGTTTATTACACGAGTACTACTTATAGTATATGAATGACAATGTATATGAACTTAAGGGTACAAAATATGTAATTTTCAGTTATTTTCTTAGCACTTTTTACGGACTTCTGTAAAAGGTCAATTCTTTATATCGGAACTTTTGACTGGGTGAACCGATTTTGATGATTCTTTTTTAATTTGAAAGCTGGTGCTTCACGTGTGTTTCCATTTTTTGGTCCATTTCTGGCAATATTATTCTTGAGAAAATCATATAAGTCTTAAATTTGCATTAGATATGTGCGCGACAAATGGATGAATCACTCAAAATCGCGCTAACCGATTTCGACGATTGGAAAGGATACTTCAAGGGTAGTTTGATGAGAGTTTGCCTAGGTTATGATGATGGGGTCCGGTTGAAGTCGGTGTTTTTTTTTTCAAAAATTAATAACTAAGATATTTAGTAATTATTATGTAACGCTTTTTATTTTATCGTTTTAATATATAACATTTATTTAAGTAAGTCCAATCATCATGATGCTACCTATAAAGCCTTTAAAAATCTAATCGTACCTGATATTTATTCGAGTTTATAAATGAAAATATTCTTCCAATACAGCATAATTTTCAAGACATTACATGTTAAATGGCGAAACTTTACACCGCGCTGCCGAAAAAGCAATCACATTCAATCAATTTAATTTTCAGTTTTATTTTATTTTGTGTCTACAACTTCACATATCTTATATTGAACGTATGTACAACTAACCTTGTGCCTTTATCAGATAACGTCGTCGTGACATCTCAATGATGAATCTCCGGCACTTTACAGTCTCCCACTGCACGTAGTTTCTATACTACAGCTTAGAACTAAATTACAATAGATTACCGCGTAACTTGGGTACTTCCCTGTACAAGGTCACTACTTCAAATAAGGTTTTTAGTACATTCCCTATGACGTCATTATTTATATATATGTATTAGTTGAGGAAACGAGTGTATTATTAGATTTCATATATTTGGTCGTTCTATAATTTGAATAATACGGCGCAAATATAACATTGTTAGGTCTTTTAGATATTTTTATTTCCTTCATATTTTTGTAGTACAAAATGTTTTTTTTCCTCAAATCAGATGCACTGTGTGTTGTCTGGCAGAACTTTAGCTTGTGTTGTTTTATTCAAATTTCAAATATACAATATCACAGATTTTATAAGTAAAAACTATTTTTCAGCAGGTTAGGCAGAGGGAAATTAGTGTCATGACACTGCCCACTTGCAGTCGAATTCTGGAGGCATTGCGTGTTGTGTGGCGGTACTCAACGCTGCACTTTTCCTCGGTACCAGAGCGAAGAAACGAAAATATAAATTTAAATAAATATTTCGTCTTCCAATGGGCATCGAACCCACAAACAGTCCCGTTTACAATCACACGTTGTGCCCCTGCGTCACGACGGACCTATTTTTAAATATGTAATTAAATTATTTTCTATACCTATAGTCGTATATAATTTTATTATATTTCATGAAATGATTACGCCAGCGAAAGATCTCAGTTAACCGAGAAAAAAGATAAAAATCTACGAACTATTTTTACAGTAAACAGTTTCCGCGCTTATGTAATATTTATATGGGTCAGCGTGTTTCCCAAGACCAGGAAAGAGAAATAAAATAAATATACTAACAATACGTTAAAATTACGTTATACAGTTAACCTAGTGGGTTATCCTCAATATCAGAGACAAGGTGGCCAAATCTTTGATTGACACATGTGAAGTATCAGATACAAATCATATAGATATATGAATGCACAATGTATAGCTTAGACCTACGTAGTTCAATGATAACGTTTCAAACTGTGGTTCTGGATTCGATCTTTGAATGACCATATAGGAAAAATATATATTTTTTAATATATTGTGTAATTACTTAAAGCCGTCGTGGCGCAGTGGATTACCGTCTGATTTGCGACGGTTTTAGGTGTGATTCCCATCTCAATTCATCATTCTCAAGGAATGAATTATTTTTATTTTCTTACGCCAGAAAAAAGACACAACGCAGTGTTAACTTCCGTCACTGTCAATATGCAATGTATTTAAAATTGGACGGAAATTGGAGAATGGAGTATCTTAGCTCTAAGTTCCTATATGCGGAATACAGCGAGAAGCTAAAATACGAACTCAAAATGATGAAGACAAGAATCAAATGCTTATGATATTACGATGCACGAAGACAATTACTTACTGTAAAAAATAACTCATGCCACTATCGTCATTTATCTCGTGTCGTGTAATAATTTGTATGTAATGTATTTTAATTTCCTTTGTATAAATTAATTTCCTTTCCTTTTACTGGAATAATAATTTCATTCGATATAAAATATAAATAAAAAAACACTATTTTTATTATTATAATAAGAAAAAAAAAGAAGACGTCGTGGCAGTGGTACAGCGTCTGTAAAACCCACGGTTGTGAGTTCGATTCGATCAATCTGGCTATGTTGATCACGTGCTTCCTCCGCTATAAAAAATTATATTTCTTTAACAAAACCAAGACAAATCACTTATCTCACTAACATCATCATCAGCTTGAGCACACAGCAGGGTAAGGAGAGGGAACCTAATGTTAAGACACTCCGTTCCCCACTTTCTGCCAATTTTGAGTGGCAAAACTGAACGCCGCGCTTTGCCTCGACACCAGAGCGAAGAAATGGAAATATAAATTTAAGTAAATATTTCATTTCCTCGAGTGGGGATCGAATCCACAACCAGTCGGTTTTACAGTCACACTTCGTGCCGCTGCACCACGACTGGCCTCAATCTCGCTAACATTGTAACATATCACCATTTCACAAGTTCCAGTAAGAAATCCATTAATCTATACAGTATAATTATCTAAAGCAACATGTACTTTCATGCATGAAACGTAACACACAATTAATTCTCTCATTAAAAGCATTCGTGGAATAGCACCGATAGCGCTATCTGTCCGGTATTGATCTGTTTCACTGCTTTTGTTTCAATTTTTCACGCCTTATCTAACAACGGATTGTTGATACATGTGTTTGATAACGTTTCATATTACTGTGTATGGAATGCCACATCGGTTATGTAATGATGGTTTGTTTCTGTTAATATATATCTATTACTAGCTTTTATTCCAGTCGTGGCGCAGTGGCACAAAGTGTGACTGTAAAAACGGGTTGTGGGTTCGATCACACTCGAGGAGATGAAATATTTATTTAATTTTTATTTCCATTTCTTTGCTCTGGTGTCGAGGCAAAGCGTGGCGTTGAGTTCTGCCAATCAACACGCAATGCCTCCAGAATTCGGCAGAAAGTGGGGAACGGAATGTCTTAACACTAGGTTTCCTCTGGCTACCCTGTTGTGTGCGGGATACAGCGTGAAGTTAATTTATTTACTAGATTTTACCTGTGGTTTCTTGCTGATCATAAGAAAATTATAAAAAAGAGTTTTAATATGACACTAGAGTCCTGACAGATTCTAATAACCCGAGTTAACCCCGATGGCTGTTACAGTACTGGCTCGATGAGTGGAATATCCAACACCAGAGAGTTTTTTTTTATTTTTCAAATTCATATTATATAGTTAATACTCATATAATTTTCAATGAAAAAATAAACTACAATTTTAAACTAAAAAAATAAATTGTAGAAACCTGTATCATAAAGTCTTCTAAATTTGGAATAGGTCCAAAAGCCTGCATTAGTCAGGCCTTAGGGTGAACGGCCAAACCCACGTGAAATATTAATTCAATGTACCTACTATATATGGATGACAGAAAACATGATTGGAAGGGAAAAGAAACATTTGCCAAAATTAGAATATAAAATTAGCGTAAATAAAAAAATTAAAATCAGAAATTTCATCTCCTCGAGTGGGGACCGAACCCACAACCAGTCGCTTTTACAGTCACACCTTGGGCCCCTGCGCCACGACTGGCCTCTATAGTATATAAAATTACTTATTAAAATAGTTTTAAAATTATTTACACTAACTTTAAAGCATTTGTGACAAAAGAATAGATTCCGCAAGATGACATTTAAGTTTTATCCCATATAAGGAATACAGATAAAAAAAATATCACAGATAATATTTATTTATCTAAATGCTTACCTATTTTCCCTATATACAAACTCAATACTGCCAACATAACCACATAATAAATAAATATCACATGATAATTTCGGCCTGTCATAGTAACAAATGAAACCAAGTGCAAAGTGAGTTATACTTCCTAATGGAGTTAGCACTAAAATACGAAACCAAAATGGTCACCGACACGCTAATGTCATCTGTAATCTCTTACAGTAGTTTTCGTTCGTTATTACGAAATGTATGAAGAAAAAGTTTTTTTTTATCGCGTGACAGAGATTATGTAAGTCGGTTTTGTATGAAAATTGTGATAAAAATCGTTTTATGTTATTTATGTCTTCCAGATTGTGATAGATTTATTGATGATTTGATAGAATTATTGAAATTTGAACCCACGCTTCTTATATTGCTTACACGTTCTACAGGCGCTCAATTGCCTCTATTCTACTAACCATTAATTGCAAAAATACATAAAGAGAAAAAAAAATACAAAAATACATAGAGGCCATCGTTGTGCAGCGGCGCAGTGTCTGACTGTAAACGTGGCGTTTGTGGGCTCCCGATTCCTACTTTTCTATTGTCCCTGCTCTGGTAACGAGACAGAGCGCGGCGTTGAGTTCCACAACTCAGCAAGCAATGCCCCAAAAATTGGACAGAGTGAGTAACGTAGTGTGTTAACACTTTGTTCTCTCTGTCTACTTTGCCAAATGTGGCTGCAAAGCAGCTAGAAATAATAAATATACATATTGTTATTTTTTGATAAAAAATATTTGATTTTTATGAATTATTTATTTAAAAAGTAAAATACCTGAAGAAGAGGAAATGAAATATTTACTTAAATTTATATTTCCATTTCTTCGCTCTGGTGTCACGGCTAAGCGCGGCGTTGAGTTCTGCCACTCAACACGCAATGCCTCCAGAATTCGGCAGAAATTGGGGAACGGAGTGTCTTAACACTAGGTTCCCTCTGCCTACCCTGCTGTGTGCGGGATATAGCGTGAAGCTAATTTAATTTAATTTTTAATTTATATTCATAAATAAGACAAACTAGATTTTTCGATTACATATTTATTATCTATAAAAGAATTAAAATTATTATGAAAAAGATTCACGTGAGATATGTGAATGCAATACACCTGCACGCGACTATTATCTAATCGCTTTAGATTTTATTACTTAAAGGCTACTATTTAAACGGTCGAATAATTAGATAGGCCAGACGTCAGCTCCTAAATTATTTTGTCACTAAACAAAGTGAGTTTGTTTTGACACTCATGACATGTATGACATCCCGTTCTCCAGTTTCCATATACAGTTATATTTTTTTTTGCAAATTTTACAGTAGTAAATGAACTTTACTCTGGTTCACACCCCAGGGTGGAACTAACCTTGCACCCCTTAACACTGCAATAAGATTCGCGAAACCCATCCATCCATCATCCGGAAGTGGTTTCATACGAACAGAAGTGACGTTTCGAGAGCACATCTTAAATTACGTAAATTCAAACCTATAACATACAAAGGAAAGTAGGCCTAAATACGATAGTGTAAGACCGATTTTCGTAGGATGGTTGCACGTATATGTGGCATTTTGCACTGTGGCACCAGCGGTATGGACGGCGGCCAGGCCAGGGATGTGACTATTCCCGTCGCGCGCTGTATCCGATGTCGAAAAACTTTTTCAGCCGGTCGTACCGTTTGATAGGTTTTATTTTGTGAAAATGTGTTGATGATATTATATAACTTATAGATATTATATATATAATAAAAACCTTATTAAGATGTCTAGCTTAGATGGCGATGGTGCAGTGGTACAGCGTAACTGGAAATACGATGATTGTGGATTCGATTTAAGTTCGGGGGGAACTTCTTTCAATTCCCAGCTCCGGCAAGTCAAAGAGGAGCGTTCAGTTCTATCGTTTCGATACGCAATGTCTCTAGTTCTGTCGCAAAGTGGAGAAGAGTGTCTTGACACTACGCTGGAATACCTACAGCGTGAAGATTAAAAAATAATTTAATTATTAATGAATATGTCAAATGTTTTTTTTTTGGGGTTTAAAATCTATTAATCATAACATATTATTAACATCGAGCTTATAGCAAAATAGCAAAAAAAATTTAAATAAAAAAAAATAATAATCAGTTTCACGCTGTATCCCGCACACAGCAGGGTAGACAGAGGGAACCCAGTGTTAAGCGGTGGACCTCAACACATAATTTCAAACATATCGATAACTCATGTATAATATCACAATATTGTTATAGCCCACTTCTCTCAAACCGAGAAAGTCGATAACACGTAAACAATACATATAGAACATCTAAGAAATATATTCAAATATAGTCTAAATGATACATGCGTGTAGTTATGCTCTAAATCAGACCGTCAACCGAACATACAGTATTGTGTATAATTTTATATTTTTAGTATATATTTTTGAAATCGATTTATTTTATAAATAAAACAAACTAGATATACCTATATAGATTTAAACTTTAACTTTATATAACTATATAGATTTAAAAATCGATTTCAAAAATGTGATTCGTTCTTCATATTAAAAAGTTTAAATTTTCAGTAGAAACCAGTTGCCAAACCAGAGATAAGATATTATTGAATTTGAAACCAAAAACTTATTGTTTAATGCCGTTTTAGCGCAACAGCTATGCCATCTGACTGTACAACGACAGTTCGATTCGATTTCCACTAAATTCCACAAACCCAAAATAATTATTTTAGTTTTGTCACTTTGGTTACAAGCCACGCGGCGTTGAATTCCGCCACGCAACAAACAATGTCTCGAAATTAGACAGAACGTAACCTTCTTATACAAGGATACAGGGGACTACGGGATACAGCGTGAACGTTATTATTAAAAAAACACGTGCGTCATAACTACTATTAAATTTGGCATAGCGTCTATAGTTCGACCACACTTTATTTGGATTTTAATTATGTTTTAATTTTGGCACTAACATTTATTGTTCTTTACCAATATCGATAGCGACGGTGATGTTATACGTTATACATATCGATTACGACCGTGATTTGAATCTATTAAACACTTTATTTCTTTTTTCATATAATCTGTGTTTTGTATGTTAAGCTATTTATCCAAGCAACCAGAAAATATTCTAAATATAAGGTTCGATCCCCACTCGAGGAGATGAAATATTTACTTAAATTCATCCCATATCCATTTCTTCTCTATGGTGTCGAGTCAAAGCTCAGCGTCGAGTTCTGCCACTTAACACCAGAAAGTGGGGAACGGAGTGTCTTAACGCTAGGTTCCCTCTGCCTACCCTACTGTGTGTGATAAAGCGTGAAGCTGATTGTTATTATTCAAAATATAAACACAACATCATCACGACCTTCTTTTACGGCCGGTTTCTGAATTGAGAATTTGAAGTTAAGAACGTCTCAAACTGTACTCAACTTGTACTTAAGCATTTTTTTGTTTCTAAATTGAGTTTTCTCAAACCATTCTCAATATTTGAGCATTTGACTGAGTAGCGCGCTCAACGTATGCTTTTGTACGTATTTTGCGTTTCACAACTGAGCAAAACACGTTTGACAGTGCTCAAACCATACTTATGTCAGTGTAAAGTTAAGCGTGCGGACGCGGCTG
>JAATLQ010035534.1:0-13087 GCA_013421005.1 Heliconius erato x Heliconius himera
ACTGAAAGTCCAATAAAAATTAGTTCAGTTATTCTGGATATTAGCTCGGGGAAATAGAAAGACAGAAAGAGATAAAATTATTAATAATGTAGCTGGTTTTGTTTAGTTTTTTTATTAATATTTTACGATGGTTACGTTTACTTATATTTTTTTTATTTAAATTAGTTATATATTTTCACAAACAATTTCCTAAATATATCTATAAGCATTCGTAAAGTTTAAGCGGGCGAAGCCGCGTCCGGGTCCGCTAGTTGATGTATATATATGTAAATAGATTTATGTGACATTTACACGCAGTTTTCTTTATAGTTAAAAGAAGTTGTAGGTATGTCGTCTGTTACATCACGGAACCTTTTTTTGTGAACATTTAATGATTTTTAATGCAAATATGTATGTCGTTATTGCGTCAAATCGATGTTAAGGCAACTTATCACTTCTTTAAGTAAATTATAATAATAAAACATTAAATATTAAGTAGCGCAATAGTGGCGCAGGGTCACAAAGTGTGACTGTAAAACCGACTGATTGTGGGTTCCATCCCCACTCGAAAAGATGAAATTTTTAATTAAATTTATATTTTAATTTCTTCGCTCTGGTGTCGTGGCAAAACGCTGCGTTGAGTTTCGCCACTCAACACGCAATGCCTCTAGAACTCGGCAGAAAGTGGAGAATGGAATGTCTTAACCCTCTGCCTACCCTGCTGTGTGCGGAATACAGCGTGAAGCTGAAAAAAACATTAAATAACATATTAGTTCTGTCAGTTTAGATGGTAATTTGATGCTCCTTGCCCCGGTATCCGTTTATTTACACAAAATTAATGATTATTTTAAATAATATTGGAGACGACACAACAACTTCATTTATTTATTATAAATTACTTATTCTAATATTCTCGTTGTTACAGGTTGGCTCTACAATGGACATGTCAAAATACTCCATAGAAGACAAATACAGGAGCTACAGCATGTACCCTGACCCGTCTCGAGGGTACCTTGACTCGGCAGCGCTTTCCAAAGCCTATATGTACATGGACCAACAACAGCAACGTTCATATCCAATGGATATCAGTAAAATGTATTCTGATGCATCAGTTGCTATGGCAGGTTTGACTTCTACTGTCAATTCTGCGTCCAGCCTATCTCCAAGGTCTCCAGCTGAGTCTCCTGATACGCAGAAAACTCAAGATCGTCAAGAGGGAAGTTCTTCATCAGGATCGAATCCATCTCCTTCTCTACCGTATTACCAATCTTCATCCAGTCTCCTCATGCCACAGTATCCTGGGCAGTACCCCCAAAATACACAAGGTGGCCCAGAATTTAGGAGGCCATTAACAGTCATATTCTGACCTGAGGTCTAAAGCCAAGGAATTCTTATGTGAATTTCGTATGTTAGATTTTGAAAATTTTATTTTTTCTGTAAATAAGTATGCAATTGAATGTTTGCTATGGTTATTGTTATTTTTTTTGTAGTTTTTAACCGTATTCTATGTATTATAATTCATTGAATATATTGAAAAAAAAAACATTTCTTCACGAAAAAAATTGTGAGACACCTCACGCAACCCTCTTATGTTCACGTTTTATCGTGATTTCTCTAAAGTTCCTTTATTTGACTTATAGATTTAAATGATAATAATTTAATTTTAAAAACGTAGTTCTATGAAAATTCTATGTAAATTGTATTGTAAATATGATTTAAACGTTTCGGTTACAGTCTCAGTGGTATACAAAGATGGTGGAACAGACCAACAAAATGATTTATTATTAACAAAATTTTAAATATCCCATATGTTGTATGCTACAGCCACTTTAACTGTTAGTTATTATGAGAAAGTCCAAGTTACAACGACTCAATGAATAAATAAATAAATAATTATTATAATTTAAATACTGTAAATATTTCTTATAGATAAGAATAGAAATATTTATAAAAATTTTGCAAATTTCAATTTGGTTAGTTTTATTAGACTGATTAAAAGCTTGTTTTAGTGATCTGTTATTGTATGTTTTACTTTAAGTCATTTTGACGTTGCATTTATGAGATGCCATACTTTAATAATATTTTCTTATTTTACAAAATTTTGCAAAAACCCTATATATACCCTATATTGTTATCGTAAACTTTTTTTTAAATAAAAAAAGGTGTAATATTACTGGAAAATTATTTAATTTTTTAAAAGTATTCCAATTTAATAGTTTTTTGTTCTGTGTATAATATTATTATTTATAATAATAATTATGTATAGTGATATCGTACAATGAAACTTAGAATATATAATTACTGAAACATTACTTAATGCATATATTAAAAATCTTTGAAAAAATCCCATTTAGCTTTTTATTTTCATGTCATTTTATCTTTTAGTTTTTTTCGATATCAGCGAAGAATGAGGAAGTGGGTAACATTCGCACCATAAACATATTATTCATATTTAACTACCTCCATATATATAAGGTTAAGGGCGTCGTGGCCCAGGGGCACAAGGGTGGAACTGAAAATCAACGGTTGTGGGTTCGATTCCTATTCGAGGATATGAATTATTATTTCTTAATATTTTCATTTCTTCGCTCAGGCACCAAGGCAAAAGTGCGGTGTTGAGATCCACCACTATGTTCCCTCTTCTTCGAGGCGGGGAAACTGATTCATATACAGTAGAAACTATTATCCGGCCCTCAGTTACACGGATTCGCGATTATCCGGACTACAGATTAAATGTACCTACGCGTCGAATCTGGCATCACTCCGCCCGCGCCGCGTCCCATAGTCGTACATCATAAGATATCTTAATAAACATTGATTTTCACTATATGTATTAGTTGTTTTAATTAAATTTATATCACAACGTATGTGCATACTTACATATTCTAAATACCCGATTACCCGATTTTCCATACTTTGGATTATCCGGATTTTCGATTATCTAAATGCCTACCAACAACAATTAGCCCGGTTAATAGAGTTTTTACTGAATATATAAGATAAGTCAATATTTCGCTCGAAATATTGATTTAGTCATTACTATGATTTATTTACACTATTTGAAATATATTAGGAGAAGCATTCAAAACTTGTAAATAGTTTTTTGGTTAAAAATATGTTTAACTAATTAAAAATACTTTTAATAAATCGACAAACTTATAACCTAAATATAGTAGACGGTCTACATACAAAATATAAATAAACACTTAATAAGCTCCGACTACTGGAGTAGACGCAAGCAGAAATATTATTTTAAGCATCCCTTAATGTGAAAGACTTTCTCCTTATTAGTCCTTGTTCAATATAAAAAATTAAAAATCAGCTTCACGCTGTATCCCGCACACAGCAGGGTAGGCAGAGGGAACCTAGTGTTAAGACACTCCGTTCCCCACTTTCTGCCGAATTCTGGAGGTATTTCGTGTTGAGTGGCAGAACTCAACGCCGCACTTAACCTTGACACCAGAGCTAAGAAATGGAAATATAAATTGAAGTAAATATTGTTGTTTAATATAATAGTTTAAAATAATACTTAATTAGTTAAAGTTACTAGCAGTCGCTGATTTAGGTTGTTTAAGTTCTCACTTCGATTTTAGATCATATGTGTTGCCAGTCCTAACGCAGGGGCACAAAGTGTGACTGTAAAATCGATTGGTTGTGGGTTCGATCCCCACTCGAGGAAATGCAATATTTATTTACATTTATATTTTTAGTTCTCCGCTCTGGTGTCGAGGCAAAGGCGGCGTTGAGATCTGTCACTGTTCTGTATGACGATACAGGAACAATATGAAAAATATGTCAAAAACCTTCCTTCCTATGCCCTTACTCAAACTGCTAGTAAATCTGTATAATTCAACATATTATGATGTAATTGCTATTCTAGAGGAATCAGGCGTTATTGTAATTATATAAAATTTTAATTCTATATAGTGCCTTGCAAGCGTTTTTTTTTTCAGTCGCCGTAGGAATATATTACCAACGGTTTGGATGATAGTTCTGTTGAGAAGAATATGCAACTAACTCAACAGCTGTTTCTTTCAATATAAAATTTGCTGTAGTTCGTTGTTGCAATATCAGAAAGGCCTCTTACCAATACATTTTTTTCTGATTCACCTAGTATTAAGACACTCCGCTCCCCACTTTCTACCGAATTCTAGAGTCTCTGTTTGTTGAGTGGCGGAACTCAAAGCCACACTTTGCCTTTGCAACAGAGCAAAGAAATTAAAATCTTAAATATTTAATTTAATCGAGTGGGGATTTAATCTACAGCCTGTCCCGTTTACACGGTTCTGCCTCTGTGCCACGACTGGCCTCACATCCTCACAGTTTATTAAAAATTGATACTTCAAACATATACAACAGTTAACTGTAACCCTAAATTTTATTTTCATTCAAAACAGAAAAATAAAAAAAGGAAAACTAAACAAATAATATCTCAAATTTTATTCTGAAGTGCCAATTCAACGAATGTTTGCTTAGGAACACCCACGCTCATTTTATTTATAATGTCATTATCAATATTCTACTTTTCCTCGCTTTTAAATGCTGTAAAATAATAAATACTTCGTTTAAAGTGCAATCGCATTGTGATAAGTAATAAAATCTATTTTCCACTGTAAAGAGCCCTCAGGTTTTTTAATAAAATATACGTTCATTTCATATCATTGTCATCGAGGGTAGTGATTTGGCAGAAAGTAAACAGTGGGTTGTCTTTTGTTGAGCAAAATACGGTAGAATAACATAAACAATGCCGACCCTCTTGTAATGGTAGGTGAGAATATACAGCGTGTTTCAAAATTAATATACAAATGATAATAATTTGACCATATTTACCACTTAGTGAAATTATGACTACTAAAATGAAACCGCCTTTTCGCCTTAAAGGTTGTCTGGGTGAGATGTCACTTTTTTGTATATTTTTTTTTTCTTATTTTTTATATAATTCCAAAATACAGCTGTTCATATACTGTATTTTGTTTAATTTAATATTATATGTAAATTTCTATTTTAATCATTGTAAATTGACAATTTAATGTGCCATTAGTTGCTATAATTACACAATCTTAAAGTGTGTTAAAATTAAAGTTTTACAAGAAACGAAATAAAAAAAAGATGATCCTTCATAGTGTTGCCAGTTCTATTTACCATAAAATAAAAGACATTTTCCATTTTTTTTTAATAACAAAAAAATATTTTAAAAACATTTTATCATTAAAAGTTATATTTTAAAATCATTCTATACATAAAACATAGCTAACTGTGTATTATTATAAAAGGAAGGGAAATAAATCGCGCGGTGTCGGAGGCAGCCTTGATTGTTTTCAATGTAAACACTAAAACGACTAATAAATACACACTGATTTACTCGCCTCCACACTTTGTAATTGATAAAATGGTGCTTGTGAATTTAAACGAAATATTATATATATTGTTATATTTTTAGTTGTGATGTTATAAAAGATATGGCAGCTGTTACTCTTTTTAATATGCTTTTATTAAATTGGCTTGTAACTTGGTATAGCATTTTTTTTATCTTCACGCTGTATCCCACACATAGTAGGGTAGGTTGTGGGAACCTGGGAATCTAATGTTAAGACATTCCGTTCCTTACTTTCTGACGAATTCTTGAGGGATTGTGTTTTAAGAACTCAACGCTGCGTTTTGACTCGTTATCAAAGCGAGAAAAATATTAAAATTATTAAATATTTCATTTCCTTCCCATCGTATCCAAAACGGTCGCGTTGACAGTCACACGCATCACTACATCTCTCTCTCTCTCCTTCTGACGGTGCATTACATTCATTTTAGTCACACATTTACATTTATTTTAAATATATATTATAAGTTAAGGCGAAATAAGTAATTAAAATATATATTATAAGTTAAGGCGAAATAAGTAAGATAAGCGCTGGTAGTAAGACTAAGCGAGTTCCGCTACTCAACACGCTCAATAGCTCTATAGTTTGGAGAAAAGTGAGGTATGGAAATTCCCAGATTCTCTCCGCATACCATGTATGGGATACCTACAGAGTAAATCTAAAGTAAATCTAAAAATAAACTAAACAAATTGAACTTTTCAGATGGTACTATGGTTTGGATTGGGAAGGAATGGTACTAGTTTAGGAGAGGGAGTTTAGAATCATATAATTTTTGGACTAATTGTCACAATATAAAACCATGCTGGAATGAGTTTTACCTATCCGTTTAAAATGTTTATCTTTCATATAATTTAATAAATTTTTAAGTAACTTTAAAAAAGGAGGAGTTTCTCAATTCGGTTCGTTTACATTTTTAAAATAAATAAAGAAGTCATGGCGCAGAGGCACAAAGTGTGCCTGTAAAACCGACTGGTTGTGGGTTCGATCTCCGCTCGAGGAGATGAAATATTTATTTAAATTTATATTTCCATTTCGTCGCTCTGGTGACGAAGCAAAGCGTGGCGCGTTGAGCTCTGCCACTCAACGCGCAATGCATCCAGAATTCGTCAGAAAGTGCGGAACGGAGTGTCTTAACACTAGTGTTCCATCTGACTACCCTGGTGTGTACGAGATACAGCGTGAAGTTGATTTGTTCATTGATTTATTTTATACGATACGAGATGGATGTGGAAAGGCGTATTGCTGTCGGTAACAGGGTTAACAGAGCCTTAGCTGCATTGATGAGACGGCGAAAGGTCAGCACAGCTGCGCGTTTGGCCGTACACAATGCTATGTTGGTATCGACACTGTTATACAGCAGCGAAACGTTGGTATTACAGAAAAAGAATAAAAGAAAAATGAATGCCGTGGAGATGCGATCTCTTCGTAGGATATACAGAGTCAGCTTAGCTGATAAAATCTGCAATGAAGAGGGACACAAAATGGCAGATGCCAGCGAGGATGTCACGGTGAGAAGGAAGAAGAACGTGCTCAGCAGGTTTGGGCACGTCGAACGAATGAATAATAAAAAAATGGAAAAAAAGATTCATGATGGAAAAGTGAGTGGTGAGACAGGTAGGGGGGACCTTGGTTGACCTTGGAAAACACAGTATCAAACATACTGGAGGAAGGTCACGTAAAAAGTATGAGGACCCTGCGGAGGTTGATGACAGTGGACCAGGCGAAAGACGTATGTATAGACCGTAGCGTTTGACTTTCTGACTACCCCGCTAAGGATAGCGCGTGAAGCTAGTATAGTGTAGTATTTATTTTATATTTAAAATAATTGGCTATTGCTCAAGGCCATCCAATCAAAAATTTTATAATTAAGAATAATTAAAATACTATCATTCCCCCAAATGTGTTTACAGTGTGACATAATGGTAACGATCATATTTCTGTAAAAAAAACGGGGAAAATAGTCGACTATAGCGGGATTTGAATCTATGCCGTCGTGTTGATAACATATTTGTAATAAGATGTAACAAGCGTATAAGAGTTGCGACGTAGCTGGTTAAGGACGCATGGTTTAATAGTGAGAGTGCTAGACAGTTTCCAAAAGGCGCGGTTTCAAATTATGCTTTGTTAAAATGTTTATACCTTTTCTAAAAAGGCATTCCTAAGTATGGAATACAACTTTAAAAATATAAAAAAGTATATTTTTTAGCTTCACACTGTATATTGTCGTGTTGCAAGATCGGTAGAGGCAGCCTAGTGTTAAAACACTCCGCTCCTCACATTCCGCCGAATTCTGGAGACATTTCGTGTCGAGTGGCGGAACTCAAAGAGTGAAAACATTGATAATTTAATTTCCTCTATAGAGCATCGAACTCATAGCCAGTTGCCTTTAAAATCACACGCTTACACCCCTACACCACATGTGGCGGTGTTTTAGTAATTTTACCTACATATTTGTATTATTTACCAAGGAAATGCCATAGCTATTAAATAATAAGTAAGCTCTGTCACTCAATTATAGTGCAATATTGTTGACACTCCACACGTGCTGTTTCACACTGTAATTACAGTTTTCTTCTGCGATTATGGCATGTAAAATTGTTGGCATAATAGTAGGAAAATGTTGAAAGCATTTTAGGTTTAATTGCCAATGAAAATGATTGGTTTAAACTGTTTATTTGTTTTTTGTTAAGCTTCACGCTTTTTCCCGCAGAGCGAGGTAGGAAAAGGAACCTAATGTTAAGACACTTTGTTCCCAACTTTTCATAAGTAAAGTTATTTAAAATAAATTTTCGAGACATTGCGTGTTCTGAAGCGTTATTAAGCACTTATTATTATTATTAAGTGGCCAGTCGTGGCGCAGAGACATAAGTAAGCGTGGTATTGTAAACACTACAGGTTGTAGATTCGGTTTCCACTCGAGGAAATGAAATATTGAATACTTTATGAAATATTTAATACTAATGAAATATTTAAATACACGTCGTTGAGTTCAGTTTCACAATGCCTCAAGAATTAGACGGAAAGTGAGGTACGGAGTTTCTCAATGGGAACAGAATGTCTTAACACTAGGTTCCCAAGTTCATTCTGCCTACTATAATATAGAGTGAATGCGGAATATAGCTTCAGCTAGAAAAAAAAATTGTAGCATTTCATTTAAACATCAAATTTAACTTTAAGGTAAGTGTTCATAATTATGTCTATGAGTTTAGCTTTGCTATGCGAATAATAATAACATTCACCACAAACAAAATTAAGAATTGTACAATGAAATACAATTTCTATTTAAAATTTAATTCCATTCACTTGACCCCAAGTTAATTTAAAGAACAAAACAGTCTTTGACACACGGTCGGATGTCAAACGTCGCGGCGCGTGGCGGCGCGTGCGCCTCCCGAATGTTATCGCGAGTTTGACAGCTAGTGTCAAATTTAATTTTGACATTGTCAAACGTAAGCTACCGTTGACACTGATTGTGGTTTGGAATTGTTATGAAACATAAATTGTATTTTTTGTTTTAAATATAAATTTCAACAAACAGTTTTTGTAAAATATTACTTATTACTATCCAATAATCTTTTTTTCGAAACTTACTCGTTCCTCCCCATATATGTACATGGTAGGCAGAAGTAAATCAGTATCCAAGACACTCCAGCCCCCGTGGACCACAATTTTCGAGACATTTCTTGTTGTGAGGGAGAACTCGACGTTCCAAACAAAGAGAAAGTTCCTTACTCTTTGCTTGAATCGAACCCACAATCACCCTACGACGCTACTCTACAACGACGTCATAATAAAATAGCTACTATTTATTAAAGATATTTTATAGTAAAAGATATTTAGATTAGGTTTCCTCATCTTTTGTGGGCGTCATTAGGGCCGACGGCAGCTATAATGGTCTCAGAATCCTTTCATTTCATTTAGGTTAATTGCAACGGACATAATAATGGGTTGACAAGTTCGTTCACTCCTCGTTTCACTATTTCACTTTCAATAATTTATAATTGAATTCATATTATTGTTATGGTAATAGTTGTAATTTTGTTTCTATATTAAGTTAAAAGCTCAACAGAATGGAAAATGCCAACAAAACTGGTGAACGAGAACTAATAAATTTTCCATGTCTGGAAAAATCGATGGAAACGAAACTTTGGTCCGAGTTTTGGGAAAAACACATAATTTTTCTCGTTGACAGGCGACGTGAGGCACAATACTGTAGCACAGTAGCGAGTACGTAGCCGATTTTAAAATTATTTTTGTATTGACAAGTTCAACGACAATCTTGGAATATATCGCCCATTTGGTGCAACAATGACGTAATTGCAATTTAAAAAATGTAATATACTCGTATTGGTGCATACTTTATATGTCAATGAATGCGGAAAGACTTAAGTAGTCTTCTCTACACTTAATTAATCACGTATCCTGTTATATTACAAAAAATGTAATTGTACTAATTATTACACCAAATCACATATATCCCCACAACCCCACAACCGTCGCTTTTACACGTACCCTATTAGCCCTGTGCCAAGACGGCTTCGAAGTAAGTGTTAAAACACTCCTTTCTACACATTTCATTTCATTATGAATATATAAATAATTTGATTGTACATTGGCAGTCGTGACATTTGAAAATTGGTCTTAATACAAAAAAATATTAATGGTTTAATGGAGAAAAGTCTCGACTTTCACCTCATAGGCTTCCGCTTAGCTGTTGGATCTTAAACTGAAAGCAAAAGACAGTATTTCTTGAGACGATCCCATGGAAAGATCCTATAATTGAAAGAATTTGATATTTTAGATGTATTTTCATTTATATTTAAAAATGTACAATATTCTCATAGCTTATAGATATGATAACAGTGGTATTTTTCTTAGATTTCTATTAGATATAAGCAGTTCAGGCAAATAAAACATAAATAATTGTATTACTTTGATGTACAACAAATGTAGAGGCCGTCAAGATACAGTGGTAAAGTGTGTCAATTTTGATTATGGCAACGCAACTCTAGGTCAATTTCCACTCGGGGGGAATAAACTATTAATCAAACAAATATTTTATTAATATCCTATGCTCTTGAAACAAGACAAATCGCAGCAATGAGTATCGCCACTCAACAAAAAAATGTCTCGAAATTTAACCTGGTAATCCTAACACTATGATATCTCTGCCTTTCTTGTAGTATGCGGGATACAGCATGAAGCTAAAAAAAACAAATTTTCCTAAAAGGTAAATAACATCTTCTTTTCAATACATATATACATACATACCTACATAATTTTTATAAGTTGACAGATGCCAGGAGCAGTGTATAGGAAAAACACCTATTGTTGTTTACCCCTGAGACTTTAAAGCCCTCTTTCTTCAAGATTATACCCTCCAAGTCCAACTGATATTTATTACACTGTTTGATTATTGACAGCTTGCATTGTTATCGTGACGCACGATGATATATAGGGAAATGGGTATTGAAGTTAGGTTGGTAATTAAATTTTTGAAAATCATTCCCTATTTTTTATCTATAATCTGGAGGCCGTCGTAGTGCAGCGGCACAGCATCTGGATAAACCCATACCTACGATTATGGGTTCGATTTCCTTTCGAGAAAATGAATAATATAACACTCTGGTACCAAGATCTCCACTCCACTTGCAATGTTTTAAAAAATAAGGGGTTCATGGGGAATAGAGTAACTTTACATTAGATCATCTTTATCTACTGTGCTATACCTAGGTGAAATAGGTACATCATGGAGCTAAAAAAATATGTTTTTTTGAAAAATTCACGCAGTTATTTGATCTCAACACCAAATTTTTGCAAATTTTATCTTGTTACCAGAACTACGAAATGAAAATAATTCATTTCCCCCAATGAGAATCGAACCTACAACCATCGCACTCACAGACGTTGCGCCACTACAGCCTCAACATTACATTATTCAGATTAAATAAACACAAAAATATAATTTATTCCATAAGCATTATCTCTTCCACTTAGCACTTCTACAATATACAGGGGGCGTGATAATAATTAAAATCTGCCACACGCGAGATATTCATCGCTATGTATATTGTGTAATAATAATAGGCTGTCTGTTTGCGATATCAAGATGAGTACAAATGCATAGGGTGGTTTATAAACCAGTTAAGTGTTATGGCGAAATGGGTACATCTTTATGCTTAATGAACGTGGTAACAGGTTCAAGCAACTTATCACTACTGTCATTAGTTATCTGAGTACTAAATACTGTATAAAGCTTTGAGCAAAATAAATAAATAGTCCAAAAATGCATACATTGTGGTCTGGTTAAATAAAGGTTATTTATTTTAGCTTCATACTGTATACTGCATATACGTATTACGTAGAGGTGTAGGCAATTTGAACCTTCTACTAAACTAATACACTAAGTTCGGAATTCAACTTTTCATGTCCTGGCTCCATCATCAGAGCAGCTCGATGACATTATATTAATACTCCAAAGTTTCATATTGATACAATTATTCAAACCTTTAATTCAGTCTCAATAGTAACAAGTTGCTCTGTGAATATGTTAAAAATTTGCAAATATTGTGGAATAAAGTGTGTAATTCTATATTCTTCCTTCTCCACTAAACCTATAATTCTATTAATCAAATAAAAATCAGCTTCACGCTGTATCCCGCACACAGTAGGGTAGGCAGAGGGAACCTAGTGTTAAGACATTTCTGATCCCCACTTTCTGCCGAAATACATATAGCATTCCATTAAACTATAGAAAAAATATTCTGTAGTTCTTATATACTTACCTTTGTAAGTAAAGTTAGGTTCCAGAACGAGTCACTAAAGCTCCTTTCAGCTAGATCCCAAACAAAGGCCTATAATAAACACAATAGCACAATAAACAGTTAGAGACGTTTTCATAACTTCACTAGTACTTCCATTATAAAAGGTACGTAACACAATACCACCCGGAAATAGAATATGTGGAATTGAGTATTTTTTTATGAAATATTTGTATACACGGACTTATTATATGGTATAGTTACTTCCCGATGTATCTCGCATATAGCATAATAGCAGGGTAGGCGGAGGGAACCTTGTGTAAAGACATTCTGTTCCCTAATTTCCTCCCAATATTTGTATACATGTGGTAAATAAATCATATTTAAACTAAATCAAAAATCTGTAAAATATAAAATAAAAGTATAATAGGTGTAGCCTTTTCCGTGGTATGCAATAACACATGGAGACATGCGGCTTAACAATATTTTTTAGTTTCACGTATAATGCTGATCAGGGTAGCCTGAGAGAATGGAACGCCATACACTAGTGTCTGTATATAATAAGTTCTCAGGTCTCCGTCCTAAAAAAAATTACAAAAAAAAATCGAATTTGGCTCTATCTCGAAGATAGTGCACTGTTATTTGCCGCCACTCAACACGCAACGGAAAAACAGAACGGAAAACGGAATTTCTTGACTCCAAATTTACTCTTTCTACCTTTCCACATAAGAAAAAGCGAGACACTGCTATTTTCCACATACAATATCATATTTCACAATAACAAAAGTTTTATCTAGAAATGATTTATCTTTGAAACACATCTTACAGTCTTTCGTCAAACTTGAATATTATCAAAACTAACAATGGCGTGTTATACTCGAGTATCATGTACAATTTGCAAAGCGTATTGTTGTTCTGTATAGAGCTTTTGACTATGATTATATTATTTGTTATAGTAATATATTGACGGTG
>JAATLQ010035534.1:13187-29824 GCA_013421005.1 Heliconius erato x Heliconius himera
TATATATATATATATATATATATATATATATATATATATATATATATATATATATATATATATATATATATATATATATATATATATATATATATATATATATATATATATATATTATACAAAACCTTTATATAAATTGTTGCCATAATTATATGTTTTATTCCGATGTATAAGCTTAATGTAGCTTTAAAGTTTCATCTGAATCTGTTCAGTAGATTTTACGTGAAAGTGAAATAAACATCTATCCTCACAAATTTTCACATTTATAATATTAGTAGGATTTTCATTTCCATGGTAGACGAAGTACTAGGTTCCTACCTGTAACTGCAAATAAATTAAAACGAAGAAAAATTATAATAATTTTTGAGACCCTCCTTAGATTGAACAATATATGTATGTCGTTACCTAATCTTAGTAATGTTATGAAAACCAAAAAAAAAATTGATCCAAGTTTCTTAGAAATGGATGAAAAAATATACCTTTTAGGCTAATTAAAACTACTTCGAAACGTAACGTAACGTAAACGAAACGTATGGAATTAAACGCTGTAAATGTTAACGCGGAATGAATATGATTTTTATAGGTACATTTATTGTAAATTTTATTGAAAAAAGAGCAATTGTTGAGTTTCTTGGTGGTTCTTCTCGATAGAACAGCTATCCTTGTTTGTGGTAGCTTCCATTAGGATTGGCACTACAATTGTCATTTTTAGGTATCTTGACGAAAGTAATGATAGAGTAAGTAATTATAGTCATTAAATAATAACTATCTTGATTTTGATTTCTGGCTATTATGTAAAAAAGCAGCTTTACGTTTTTTTCCCACATAGCAAAAGTAGATAGAAGGAAGTTATTGTTAAGACACTCCGTTCTCTACTATTCACTCAAATATTCAAGAAGAAAGAAGAAGAACAAAATCAAAATAATTAGTCCCTAATCGAGGATCGAACTGACAACCAGCACATATACATCCAGAACATTAATTTCTAAATATATAAAAAAATCACCCAAGAAAATCCTCATCATATTACCCCACAATTCGCCACCAACGTCTCACGAATCACAAAATACACTCTGTCTCGTATTCAATTCATTCTATATCTATTCTAGAGCGATTGTAGTAATACTTACATAATACATAGCAACGAGACTTGGATTTGCCTAACAAAGCGCCCAACGCGACGCGTCTCGGGCGGGGGCATGTACCCTACGCTAATGTGGATATGAAGTACGAAGTATAGGGGAAATTGAAATAATAATGATTTTTTTAAAGTCAAGTACTTTTCTTTTTAATCTGTGGGAGAAAACAGTAATATTACTAGTAATCTGTAAAAAAGGTTTTCATAAAACTGATTGGCTATATTCTAGAGTTAGCCTATGCGGTCTATTTTCGTTAGTAACGCAAAAATAAATGCTTTAGGATATTAAAATACCTATCAAAAATTTAACTTTGAATATAATTAGGCATCTTAATAACATGAATTTATTTTAGTCATCGGAACGCTTATATATTTTTCTCTCCGCCTGATTTTCAAAATGCAATTAGAATAAACTTATGATAACCTCAAGGCACAGCGGTACAGCGTCTTACTATAAGCGCGGTGATCATAGATTCGATTCCCACTCGGAGTAATTGATTATATTCATTTCCACACTCTGGTAACAAGATATAGCACTTTTAATTCAGCCACTATTGACACGATGTCTCCAAAATCGGGCGAAGTATGTAGAACAGTGTGTCTTAATACTAGGTTCTTTTTATCTACTTTAATATATGCGGGATACAGCGTGTAGCTATAATGTATATAATAAAATAATATTTGAGCGCTCTAAAAAGGCAAAACACTGCATTGAACTCCACCCTAAAATTATGATATTAATAGGAACTATTAAAAGTGAGTAACTTTATGAGAATGGATGTTTGTTTCACTATCACGCAATAACTACTAAATGGAATTAGTTGGAACTTTACTGTAATATAGCTTACACATCACGATAACAAATACGCTACAATATATGTAAACATTTTGTATAATTTGACTATAATACAACAATACGTTTGAGCGGACGAAGCCGCGTTTGAGTCGCTAGTATCTTACAATCGCGCGGAAATAGATCAAAGTGTCTTAACACTAAGTTCCTTTACCCACAAGAAAAAATATTCTATCCTATATATACGACAAATCGTGGCCACCCTACAACGGGGTGTTGGGAGGGCAGCGCACAATGCCTGCGTAATAATAATATAATCGGGCGACGACGCCACTTGCTATTAATTAAATTTAAAATTTTCATTGCTAGGTGCTACTATGATTGTTGTGAGTATCTGCTTTAGTATGAAATTATGATACGTATAATATTTTGTTTCAAAAGCTTTTGAAATGTTATTGTTCGTTTGAAGTTTTTGTTTAATGTGAGACAATACGCTTAATGTGGATTCGTTATTTACTAAGTTTTTTTTTTATATAATATATATGCCTACTAGTGTTTACCTCCGTCTTCGTCCGTGTGGTCAAGTGGATATAAATAAAGTTTTATATGACACATTTTAAGTGCTTAAAGTCTCGGACAGCTGCCTGGTACAATGCATGTTACGGGTATCGACTCTATTAAAGTGATGTAGTCTCCCTAGTTACGTCGTCGTTGGTTTATCCAACACCAAAATATTTTAATTCGAACCTACTGACTACCTAGGAACTGCTGTTCTTGTGAATATCGCGTTCAACCAACCAAACATGGTGTGTTAACTGACTGACTAAAATGATTAAAATTATAAGTGAGATAAACATTATATGAAGTTTAAAGTGATGTGCGATTTTTGTGATTAAGGTTAGTATTATAGAGAAACCTAAATCTAAAATAATGTATGGAATGAACGAATTTCTTTCAATATTAAAAGTAGTTCACGCTGAAACTCGGATGCTGGATGGCTGAGAGAATCTAGTGTTAAGACATTCTGTTCATCAGATTTCTCCCAATTATCCAGGCACTGCGTGTTAAGTAGAACTTAATGCCGCGCCTTGCCTTGTTTCTAAAGTGAAAAGAAGAAAATAATTTGTTCCCTCAAGTGGAAATCGAACTCACAACCGTCGCGTTTACAGCAAACAAAAAAAACCAAACGTTTAAAAGTAAAAATTTATTATTAACGAAAGCACACCGGATCGTCAGTCGGCAATGTTATATCACTATCAAACCATATTGATCAATCAAAACTAAAAACATTATTTAGTAAAAAAACGCTAACGATGCCGCCCTATAGCTTTTGTAGACTAAAAACGCTGTATCACCGCAAAATGGTTACAACAAGGACATTTAGTTACGGGCCCAAAAAAAACCATGGGATCCCGAAATTCCACACCATGAATGATATTTTTTATACCATAGACTACTTTCAAAACAACCTGTCAGTTAGCTTCAATAAAAACTAATAAATATTACTCACTAATAGCCCAATTCCGATAGCAATAAGGTTTAAAATCGCATGTTTTCAATAAATAATATTGTCATTAGTTTAAGAAAAAATGACCTAAGGTGTTACTGAAGTATTTTATCGCTTCCTCTCCTTTGTAATTTTTTTTATTGCGATAATAAATAGGCAGATGCTGTTTTACTACGGCCGTGGTGTGATTGGTAGGTATGTGGATCTGTCAATGAGTTTTTTGAACGGGTTAGTATTTTTTTTTACACGCTTTTATTAAGTCGAGCTGTAACGTACGTACTTCTAATTGTTGTATTAATTATATGACAATACAATATTATGGTACCATCAAGCTGGTCATGATGGAATTGGGAGATGGATGATGGATGGATTTGGAAGAACCCAGTATAGTAAGAATCTCCACTCTTCTCTATCCAACGTAATTACGTATTGAGAGAGAGAGACATTACGTATTGAGTGGTGGTGGAGCTCAACGCATTCACCAGTTACACTAGACTCCCTGTGCTTACTCAATGCAACACTGAAAAATGAAATGTTAAATTAGTTTATCCTCCTTGCCTTCTATACCTACAAACTATAAAGAATCGTAAACATATTCGATTTATAGATATTTATAAGTAAGTATATCTATGGCCTACGTATATTATAGGTATTATAAATATTTTCAGGAAATTTCATTAAGCATTGCCAATCGAACGCGAAATAAAGTACACTCGTCAAACAAGCACCGTATTATAGACACGACTAGAACAAACCAATTAATTAAAAAGCAAATCTCGAAGAATCTGCGGTTTAATTATTGGCCCATTGAGATGGTTTGACGTTGAAATGTAGGGTTGTCAATTTGATGTTGAATTTTATGGAAAAAATTAAAAATATTTTTTTTTCAGTTTTGCGCTGTATATCGCATATCAGAGAGTAGAAAGGATTGAGATAAAATAGTTTTAAGACACTACGTTCTCCGCTTTCTGTTTAATTGGTGATGGTGCTTGTTGAGTGGTGGAACTCAATGATTGGGCTTCGTCTTAAGAGAGCAAGGTAATGGGCAAAGCTGGAATATATATTTGGGAACTCTCACCGAAATACAGTGCGTTAGGTATATCGAAAGTAGGTATAGTTTGGATTCGAGACTATTAACTTAATGCAACATAGCCGCAGTTTTCCTCAATAAATTGACCATCCAAAATAAAGAAACATTAAATTAAATTTCAACAAGTACTTCCTGAAATTAGTGCGTGCACACAATTTTATAATATTAGTATTTCCATACTAGTATTTCCATACTAGTATTTCCATACTAATATTATAAAATTGAAAATTGTGTAGATATAAATTCTCGATGACTATTCACAATTAATATGATATCGATGATATTACAACCAAATAAAAAAGAAAATCCCTAAAAAAAATTTAAAAAATTCAATGGCAGCCCTAAACCCTTATAATAGGCACGTTGTATTCTAATAATTGGCCGGAGTCTGGGCCAATCGAAGTTTTCGCCGCGACAATACCTCCGGCACTCTAATTGCCAATTGATTAAAAACAAACCGCGATATACCTACCGTAGCGTTGGCGTAAGAAATGTTTGGCTAAGCGTGAGTAGTTGCGTATATTTATCGTTCGATGATTTTTTGATTACACACTCGAGAAAAAATGTCGAAGGTATAATAACTTTAAGGGCTCTAGCTAGCTTCGGTTGAATTTCTCGTTTTGTGAATTATTAATATTATATTAATTTAGTTATGGTTGTTTAGCTGGTTTGGGCACGTCGAACGAATGAGTGATGAAAGAATGGATGAAAGATTTATCATGGAAAAGTGAGTGGTAAGAGAGATAGGGGGAGACCTCGGTTGTCCTTCGAAAACACAGTATCAAAGATACTGGAGGAAGTCACGTAAAAAGCATGAGGACCCCCCGGAGGGCATGTATGAAGAGGTTGATGACAGTGGACGAGGTAAAAGAGGTATGTAGCGTTTGGCGCTCCGTTCTCTCTGACTATCCTGCTAGGGATAAAGCATGAAGCTAAGTTAAGTTAAGTTTAGTTTAAGTTATAGTTGTTTTAGGTTTTTAATTTGACTAGGAAAAGTAAAAATATTATCTTTCTTAAAAGAAGCAAATTTGAACTACCCCGATTTTGTTCATCATTTTTTGTTTCAATCTTCATAGGTATTAAACAAATAACAAAACTAAAATCTAGGTACTAAACACATCAAAAATTTACTATAAATAATCTCAATTTACCCAAAAAGGCAAAATAAAACAGCATTTAACGTACAACTGTTACGTTTACAGTCAGTATCGATTCCCGCATTAGCCTGCAGCTTACTGACCCACACCAGGATTAACGGACGGACGACAAATCCTCTTGTACAATAATAATAATGTGTATTCTATTTTATATTTGGATAAAAGATATGTTCTTTTTATCTATATTCGACCTTTTTGTGGGAAGTAATGTGATATGATCTTTTAGTGAAGAGTAATCAGGCTTGTCTATCGCGGCGTTGAGATCCGCCACTCTCCGAGAAATTAATCTCCATATTATGTTCCCTTTGCCTACCCTACGACGTGGGACATTTTCCTGATCTGATCGACGTAAGTAGAGTCAGGTCACTCCACGCGTAATGTTTCAAAAATTAAAGGGTGCGTGGGAAACGGAGTATATTTGGTAGTAGGTATACTACTATAGTAGAACAGCTATTACGAAGTAGATAAATATATTTGCGAATGAACAAAACTAGTATGTCTGGTTAAATTAGTAGGACAGTCGTGGCGCAGGGGCAGAAAGTGTGACTGTAAAATCAACTGGTTGTGGGTTCAATCCCCATTTTTTTTCATTCTTTCATAATTATTTATTTCGTCGCTCTGGTGTCGAGGCAAAGCGCGGCGTTGAGTTTCGCCACTCAACACGCAATGCCTCCCGAACTCGGCGGAAAGAGGGGAATGGAGTGTTTTAACACTAGGTTCCGTCTGCATACCTTGCTGTGCGGGATACAGTGTAAAGCTGATTTAGTATATCTGTTTACCCAATCTCCTAAACTAACTTAAAATTAGCCACAAAATCCAAATAATAAATACAACAAACATTACAAAATTTCAAAAGCAGCTTTATAACTATCTATATAGTATCGCATTGAGAACTTTCCATTCGATGCTCCAATCAATAGCCCCCATACATCCATTGTCGATTCGTTCACAAAACCCTTATACGTTGTATACTATAAGTATATCTAGAGATAAGTAAAGTGAATGAGACGTTGGTAACAGTCGAATACGATGTATTGAATATAAATATTATATTGTTAATTTTTAATATGGTTTTAATATGTTTAATATTTTGCTTGAGTTTAAATTAATAAATAAATTTTGTTTTGAGGCCAGTTGTACAGCGGCACGAAGTGTGACTGTAAAACCGACTGGTTGTGGGTTCGATGCCCACTCGGAGAGATGAAATATTTACTTAAATTTATATTTCTATTTCTTCGCTCTGGTGTCGAGGTTAAACGCGGCGTTGAGTTCTGCCACTCAACACGCAATGCCTCCAGAATTCGGCAGAAAGTGGGGAACGGAGTGTCTTAACACTAGGTTCCCTCTGCCTATCCAGCTGTGTGCGGGATACAGCGTGAAGCTGATTTTTTTTAAATTCTTGTGTATTGTTTTTATTGTTGAAATTACTTGGGACGATTGTTGTTTCAAATCCATTAATGGTGATATCAATACGTTTAAATTCGATTCAAATATGAAATTATTTAGATATAAAATACACTCTTAAGTGAAAGTTCAAGAAGTAGATCTAAAACAATAAGAATTTCAAAAGAGTAGACATGCTATTCTAGACTTAGCCTTAGATCTATAGCCACTACTAATATAAACTTGAAGAGTTTATTTGGTTGAACGCGCTAATCTCAGAACACACTAGTTCGTGAGAAATTGTTATTGTTAGTTCATTATGGTCCGTTTTTTGAGAAAGTTTATAGTCTATATTACATCACGTTAATCACTAAGTAAACACTACGTAATAATTTAAATAACAATAAATCAGAGGGGACCTAGTGTTAAGACATTCCGTTCCCCACTTATCGCCGAATTCTGGAGGCATTGCGTGTTAAGTGACAGAACTCAACGCCGCGCTTTGCCTCGACACAAGAGCGAAGAAATGGAAACATAAATTTAAGTAAATATTTCATCTCCTCGAGTGGGGATCGAATCCACAACCGGTCGGTTTTACAGTCACACTTTGTGCCGCTGCGCCACGACTGGCTTCAAATATAAACATAATAATTTAAATACTAAATTAATTACCTAAATAAATATATCTAACTTATTGTCGTAAAATATAGAAAAATCCGTTCAAAAATCACTATCTTATATAGGTGTTGTCGCCGGTTCCGTTCCAGATCGATAACAATGTCTGGCTCAGTCGTTTTATTGCATGCCTTTGTACGTGCACAATGTGAGTATACATCGGGCCTTATTTAACTTGATGTTGGAATATTTATATAAGTGAATCTGGTTTTTTTTTTTCATATATATTTTTTGAAAAGAAATTTTATTAGTTTCTTGGTAGAATGTTTTTGTTTTCCATTTTGTTGAATTAAAGTTGGTATTTTAAACACAAGTAAAAGTTAATTAGCTTTACGTTTCTATATGAATTATTTTGGTGTAGTTAGAGAACCGTTTATTTTGACACTCCGTTCTCCACTTAATGACGTATCGGTAATCTTTACATAATATATAATTTAATAAAATTCTACATGGGTACCTACCTAAAACTTATTTGAAACATAATTTCTTCTAAAAACACAAAAATGCTTACTCCCACACCAACCAATCATAAGAACTTAGGTATAGATATAAAAAAAAATCACTCGACCACACCCAACACCCACAATGGGTACAATAGACGAACAAAGGCCGCGCTGTCTTCCCATTGTGCGGGACAAAGGAGGCCACGCCCAAATATAAAGAGGTATTGTTTCATATTACTTTGTTTTTATTGGTTAAGATGAGAATGGAGCTAGTGAACAAGAAATATGTTGTACATTGGGCGGTGCGTGGGGAACGTCTTAACACTAGTTTTCCATTGCCTGTGATAAATACGGAATGTTTTACGTTCACGCTGTATTCCTTCCATTTTTCAGTTTTTTTTTATTTGAAATAATAATATTAAATGTTTCTTCATCGAGTGGAAATCGAACCCACAACTTGCCGTGTTTTTGCATGCTTGTGCCACTACGCCACGACTTTTCACCTGTTGGATGACAGAATCTCACGTCACAGTCATAATAATTCAGATATGCTAATTATTTCTTTGTTATATTCTCGCTGTAGCCTAGTATTAAGACACTATATTCTCCATTTTTTCGCCTCATTCTGGAGGCATTGCGAGTACGAAGAATTGAAAATATTTCATCCCCCGAGTAGGAATCAAACCCACAACCGTCGCGTTTACGGTTGCACACTTGTGCCCCTGCATATGACGGCCTCAAAATGTTTTAATTACCAAATTATTATTTTCAAAAAATGTTTAAGTTCATAGTAAATTTTAACCTATCTTTAAACCGTATGGCGTTAAATAGGGCAGATGTGTGACCAATTTTTATAATCGATTTTTTATTTCATAGTCATATTAGGGTAAAAAACACATGAGATCGGTAGGGGAAAGCAAAAACTATAAATTTTATTATGTATAACGATATTTTATATAAAAAAAGAACCTGCCACAATGTTGGAGCAAAGCGCGGCGTTGAGTACCACCACTCAACACGCAATGCCTCGGCAGACAGTGGGGAATGGAAGTGTCTTAATGGGAATAAAGTGTCTTAACCAGGTTCCCAGGTTCCCAGGCTACACATCCTACAATGTGTAGGATACAACGTGAAGCTAAAAAACCTGTCACAATTTACCTCTATGACAACAGAGTTGTGACAAAGGAAGAAGTACTATCGAGTTAGTTTGAGTATCGAATTTCTCAGTTGTCTCAAAAATCATATTACTTTAAGTATTTTAAATACCATGTTTGTCATATGACACTGTTTAAATAGATAAAGAAAAAAATAAAAAAAATCGGACTAGCGCGAGTCGTGCTTGCCTACCCTCAGTAGGTTCTGTACGAAAATTGAAGGTCTCGAGCTTTTTCTGAAATTCAGGCTTAACTTAGCCAGAGCCTTTTTATTCTGATACCCAAATTTGCCCTCTTTAATCATTTTTTAAGATTTAAACTCTAATGTATAGTTTTCAGATTTTTTCCTGAACTAGTGCTATCTGTAAATATCTACTATCTACCAAATTTCATAATTCTAGGTCAACTGGAAGAACCCTATGAATTTTGATTTCCTTGATAGTGTCGAAATATGCGTTTTTTGCTGTATAAATGGCCATATGTTTTTTAAGTAAGTAAATATAGAAATATGTTTTTTATCAGGAAATCAGGTAGATATAGGTATGGTTTAAATTTCATCTTGATATCTCCAAACGTTCCTGAGAAAAAGAGTCTTAACAGACAGACAGACGGACAAACAGACAGACAGATAAGATAGACTTAAAAAGTACGGAACCCTAAAAGAAGGGATTTTTTTTTGAAGTTCATTATAAAAACACCATTCAGTTTTCAATTAAAACCATGACAGCAAAATACACATAGATATATAAGCATACAGCATAATGAGTATTTTGGATTACTACCGTATGATGTCAAGAAAATATCACATGAGGCAAGCCCATTTGATGAAAGATAGAAAATATTCCAGGAAAAAAACGAAAAGGCTGGTCAATATTGGTTCAGTTCAGTTTTATAAAGTGCAACGCATAGATATAAGAAATTGTCTATTGCTTTATGGGTATCTAATTGTTTATATTTTAAAATTGTCTATTGTTATTAATATTTAAGCAAGGCAACAAGAATATACCACAATATTTGAGTTCATATCATGACAAGTTAAGTACTTAATATTTTATAAAATCTTAACAACCATAAAACATTAATATAAATAACAATTAATTTAAATACTAGTGATCCGTTTCCTGCTTCGCCTTCTTCTCATCTGAATTACTTTCGAGATCTAATAATATTATTAATTATCATTTTAAACAAAATCCATAAATCGAACACTAAACTTTCAGCCAATTCAATAAAACATTTATTTTGTAGCAGTAATATCGCATACAACTGATTTAAATAAAACACTGAATATTCAAGGAAGTTTGTCAAAATACTATAGTGCAAAGCCGCATTTAATTCAAAGACTAGCGTGAACAAAAGCACAGACGAACAGACAAAAAAAAAATTAATATCATTGTTTAGGGTTTTATTACATTGATAAAGTTATCAAAAAGAATAGATTTTCTCACATAACTTCCATGTTACACACACACGCATTACATTTACGTCAATATTTGATTACCTAACTAAGGATTTTATATATAATAGCATAATATAAAAAGCATAATATATAATTAGGTACTACCAGCAAAGATTTCATAAATATAAAAATTATTAGGTGGTTGTATACCAACCTAAAAAGGGTTTTTTTTTAAAAAGCTTTTCAAAAGGACTTTTTAACAAATTTTACAGTGTTGAGTACTCCACACTAAAGAAAAATATAAAAAAAAATTGAACGTAGTGGGACTTGAACCCGCGCTTCTTGAACGAACAGGACATTTGTTTCTACTCTCACGTATACCCAACTGAAGTCTTCTCAGAGCAGTAGCTTCTCAGTAGCTAGTAGCGACATCTATTATTGCTAGACTGAACTAATTTGCAGTTTCATTTAAACAGAATGTCCGTATCCTTATAAAATAATACTTTTTATTTATCATATCCTTAATCATATTTTTTAAGTAATATTTTCATATTCTAAATAAAGAAATTAAAAAAACATTTGTTATTTCGCAGTAATTTTTGTGATATTCCAGATCTAATTTTGAGACATGGCGTGTTGAGTGTCGGAACTCAATGCCGCTTTCTATTAATTACCAGAGCGAAAACTTTAAAATGATGTATTTTACCGAATGGGAATCGAACCCACAACTGTCGCGTTGATTCCCTGCTATTTCTCCACTATAAAATATACCATTTAATAAAAGCATAACAACCAATTTATATACCACACTAGTATTTACAAGAAAATATTCAATATAACTAAAAGTCTTACATTTATTTGAATATTTACCTAAGAACTACTCGAAAATGGCAAAATTGGGCAGTCAAGTGGTACTGGGTCTTATAAGGTGAACACGTCTGAGTGTTTCCCGGTTACGACAAATTGACTCTCGACCTACCCTTAAATATCTTATTTAAAGTTAAAACGTTTAGTTAAATTTAACTGAATCGGTTAACCCTAAATGCTTCCACTTAAACTGTTTTGATAGGTTTAGATAGTTACTGCGTTTTATGTTGAGAGTTGAAAAAAAATTGCAATTTACAATTAAATAAAATTAAATAAAAAAAACCTTTTTTAAGAATACGCTTTATTATTTGTTAATAAAATAAACTAATTTTGAAAGCGAGCAAAAATTTTTGCAAAAGAAGGTGCTCAATGTTTTTAATTATACCATCAAAATGTAACACGCTTTTATTATTTATTAAATGTTATATTTCGTATTAAAGTAAATTTTTAAATTCAAATTCAATTCTTATTAGGATTTTAAATTCAAAGATTTTCGATCGAATCAAACGAGCCCATCTCCGGAGTTACGGAGTTCCACCTTCCAGCTCCATCATCAGACCCTGATTACCATTTAGTATTAAAGTACTCGTCAAGATAAATAAAACAAGTTCAAACTCGATGGGGTTGCGCCGTTTAATTACGAAGTTCCTATGGCCGCTTTCCAACGTTCCATCCATTCCATGTTATAATAATATCACATTGTCATCCAATTTATACACGCATGCAATGTTTCAACTACAGGACAGGTGAAAGTTAATAAAATACAGTTTCACGCTGTATCCCGCACACGGCGGGGTAGCCAGAGGAAACCTAGTGTTAAGTCACTCTGTTCCCCACTTTCCACCGAATTGTGGAGGCATTGCGTGCTGAGTGGCGGAACTCAACGCCGTGCTTTGCCTCGACATCAGAGCGAAGAAATGAAAATATAAATGTAAATAGATATTTCATTTCCTCGAATGGGGATCGAACCCACAACCAGTCGATTTTACAGTCACACTTTGTGCCTCTGCGCCACGACCGGAGACGAAAATAAAAGCTTGTAATAATAACATTTGGCAGTAATAATGAAGTGTTTATTGGTGTGGAAATCACAATTAACAATAATTTAATCAATTGTTAATTAAGCCATACAAACTTATAAATATATGTAAATATTTAATTATAAGTAGATAGGTGCAATTAATTTTTTTGTCTATATATGATATTTATTCCTGATTGTATTTTCCATTTGTAATTTTGTAGATACAAATATATGTCTATATATTTAGGTATGATCCTATCTATATAGAAACTAAATAGATATTTCTAAATCACAATACCTATTATTATTTAGAAGCATATCTAACTATAGATTAAAGCAGAGTAGCGGGTAAGACGTACTGTTAAAACACTAGGCACTCCATTCTTCTTTTCCATCAGAATTCAAGACATTGACTTAACTTAATTTAACGTTAATATTATATGTTTTATTTTCTGAAGTGTGAATTGAAGCCACAAACATACGTGTTTACAGTCGCACGCTTGTGCCACTGCGCCACGACGGCGAACATCGATTTTTTGTATCTTCTGTCTATATTCATTTTAATAAAGAATAATTGAAAAGAAAAAAATCTTCTTACAGTATAAGAATCCATATCTTCAATAAGTACTTACCTATGTGTGAACAGAAGGCATAGTAGAATATGTAGATTAAATAGAAAAGATACGATACTTTGGAACTAATGACACCTTAAACTTGATATGTAGCGGTTAGTGTCCGTTAACCTGTCATACATGCCTACAATTTTTTGTTAACCTAAACTTAATTTTATTTTTTTTAATCTGAATCTAAATTTTTTTTTTTATATTTTATTAATTATCTTCTATTTCTGATAAATCCAATCCATTTCTGATTAATATTTAAATAAAAAAAAAAACTAATTATAAGTAAATTTTCTATAAGCGCCATCTGTGAAAAATTATACGAAAACAGGAAGTATATTATCGTAATTTCGTTCGTGAAACTGGTTACAGTTATACCGTTGCTGTATAGATGGCAGCACTAAACATATATATATATATATATATATATATATATATATATATAAAATAAGCATTATAATATTTATTATGTAATATAGTTTTTTACTAACCGTTTTTTAATAATATAATGCATCCCGTGACAAATGAAAAATAATAAAAAAGAAACAACGGTTTCTAACGTGACGTCATACATATGATAATATTAAGATATGGTTATACTATTGCTGAATAGATGGCGGTACTACATAATATCAGTATATAAATATTATTTGTATTTAACAAAGGACATCCCTTATTATTTAAATAATTATATATATTGAAATGTATTAAAAAAAAACATTAACTTTATTAGTAAAATAAAAAAATAATATATGCCAAACAATGTCCAAATTCTTATAATAAGTTTTTTCTTTACGCTATAAATAACAATATAACAAAATAAAAAACTAAATTTTATTATAATTTCATACAAATTATGCGAATAAATGAAAAATCGATAATGATTGTTATTAATTTAAAATTTCAACTACATTTCACAAGGACCGTGTGGCCTAATGGATAAGGCGTCGGACTTCGGATCCGAAGATTGCAGGTTCGAGTCCTGTCACGGTCGAATATTTCTTTTACTATTTGTTTATTTTTTAATAAAGAACAGTATTGTTTTTATTTCTAACACGGAGTGTCTTGACAATAAATTCTTATGATATAAGAAAATATAACATAAGTTTACTGTATCTAAACTAGAATTGTAAAACTGAAGATTGAGATGGTTGGACAGGTTTTCTTAACAACTTTTAGTTTTAACTGATTTTTCTAATGTGAAATATAGTCCATTCATCACGGAGGCTAATAAATTACATTACATCACTTAAAATAATTAATTCTATTTATTCAAACAAGAATTATTTTTTTCACGAAGTCAAAACGTCACGTGGCGCAGGGGCACAAGTGTGTGACTGTAAACGCGACTGGCTGTGGGTTCGATCCCCACTAGAGGAAATGAAATATTAATTATTTTTTTATTTTCACTTTTTCGTTCTGGCGTCGAGACAAAGCGCGATGTGGAATTCCTCCACTCAACACGCAATGCCTCCAGAATTCGGAAGAAAATGGGGAATGGAGTATCTTTTTTAACATTTTTAAGCGCAATGAGCCGCGGGTTTGAGTCTCGTTACGTTCAAATTTTTATACGTTTTCTAAATAAGAATGGAGTTTCTTACCACTAAGTTACCAGTGTACATGTACAGTGTATCCCATCCAGTGTATTGGATGGTTCCCAACAATTTCACATATTGCGTTTGTGTAGTAGATACGTTTCTTATCAACTCCGAAATAAATATAGTATACGAATAAAATTATATTATAATTTTATTTAGTCCTTTTCATTCCATTCTGAAAAATGATAAATATCCAGATTTAGTTAGTAAACTTTAGATTAGTTCAGCCGGGTGCAAGCGAATTTTGTTGCAAGGCAACTAATATAAGCGTGGTTCAGAGCTTCAATTGCAGATCAGAGCTTCTCGAGCACATCTCTGGTCTGAAAGTAAACTGGTAAAGGAATATGTAACTCCTGAAAAAGTACTAAATTTGTTTGTTCAAAGGAATCCTGGAAGAGAGTGATCTCTAGTGATCACTTAGCGATAAGGTAAGGATAAATTAAATATACTTTAATGTGTATAATGTATTATGTATTATATACGATACGAATACGATACGTCAATGCATGTAGATATACAGTCAAACATTAAATACTACTAGAACGAATATAATAAACCAATTATAATGAATGACTTATTATATGAGGTATTAAATAAGCTTACGTCTAAAAATAAAAAAAACACGTTTTTTTTGTTTCTATTTATGGAAACAACGATATTTCATACAAACTTAGAGTTCTGTTTTCGTTTATTGTTTTAGAAGTGGATTTTCCAAAATCCTTTTTTAGTGCTGGATTTTCCAAAATCCTTTTTTAGTGCTTATTTACGTTCTACCAAAAATCTATTTGCAAAATTGCAAAGCTCTAGGTTCTCCTAACCACTGTTTGTTGTGTACGTTTATTTGTGGGTATTACAGTCACTTTAATTTTATCGATATAAAAATATAAATAAAATTTAAGCATTTGTTGTTTCAAAATATGTGTATTTTGTCCTGAATTACATTTGTCTAAATTAAATTAGGTTTAGCGCCACCTATAAAAATAAACACAAACTATATACGGTTCACAGAAAGCATGTTACTAAAGTGCTATATTGCTTCAGTAGTACGATAAGGAGTGTACAGATGGCGTTATAAATGAAAAAAAATATCTTAATGTAATGGTGTTTTTAAAATCGTCTAATAAATAATTACAACGTCGGAATTAAAATGTGCTTTATTAGATAAAAATTAAAATGAAAAAACTGTAGAACTAGTGACCGTCGGCAAATTCGTTTGCGTGAACTATACAATATATAAAACGTAACTATAAACGTAAACGTATAAATTTCAAGATATCTTCTGTTAGAGCTAATGTTTATACTCCGGAAAAAATAATTCTATTGTTATACGCCGCGCCGCGTATATCCATTACTCAGAGAGTAATAAAAGATTTTATACATAGATATAGATTAACCCACCATTTTTCCAACTATTGCTTTTGTTTAAAAAGGATAAATAAAAACTATTCTATAGTTCTCTACGGCGATTTTCCACAATTAGTGGATATTTTTGTATATAAGGTACCTGGCCCATGTAAGGCCCACCTTATTTGTTTCTAAGTATAATAAACAATCTATGAGTGTTGAAGTAAAACAAAAGTGTTTATTTTATCATTTATTCAATAGTCAACATATAAATATCAGTTTTGTTCCAGACAACAATATTAACTATTAAATATAAGCTCTTTTTAAAAAAATGACTCCTGGGCCTTATTTAAACCACTGTTCCTTAATAAGGCCATACCTGGGCCTTCTTAGGATATATGAAAGAATTACGTTATCATTGATATTCAATACTCCAGATGACAGTGTT
>JAATLQ010035535.1:0-29827 GCA_013421005.1 Heliconius erato x Heliconius himera
AAATATTTATTTTAATTTATATTTTATTTCTTTCCTCTGGTGTCGAGGTAAAGTGCGGCGTTGACTTCCGCCACTCAACACACAATGCCTCCAAAATTCGGCGGAAAGTGGGGAACGGAGTGTCTTAACACTAGGTTCCTCCGCCTACCCTGCTGTGTGCGGGATACAACGTGAGGCTGAAAATTATTATAATCATTGTACTTACCAACAGCTATAATGTCTTGACAGGCACACATCGCCCCCAACGCCATTTGTAACCTACAGCACATTTATAAACATCTATAAATGGTACCGGTTTGCCCTCAACAAAATTCTGTACCAGGATGCTCAGGATACATAGAATGACGATACAGTTCACAGCCTTCATCATGATAGAGATGATTACAGTATCTAACTCCTAGAAATTAATAAAAAGACAAACTTTGTGTTCGAAATGCTAAAGAATACTGAGACTAAGTGGAGAAGGATATATAGATAGTACTGGTTCTACGTCCAGTTTTACACTAATGGCTTCGACACACGCGAGTGCTTATATACTAAAATATGATTCAAGATGTGTGGTGACGTGTGTGGAAAAACGTAATATAACCATATATATAAGTACAAATTAACAATTTAATATAGAAGGTTAATTTCATATATTCATTTAATATTATAATATGTCCGTCTGACAGGCGGCCGAGCGCCGCAAAACGCTGACAAAGGAGAGATCGGGTGAACAGCGCCGCAGCAGCAGGAATTTCTTCTGTTCCCACACTTGTTATTCCATCGTGGAGTAATTAAGTCGTAGGTTAAGTTAGATTAATTTAGGTTTAAACAGATTACTGTTTTTCTAACATTGAAAGCAGTAATCTTAGATATAGGTTAGTTTTAAATTTAATCTGTATTTCAATTTAAAATTTTATTAATATAAGTTTTGTATATAAAAATCGTATTTCCTTAACGCTCCAACTGCAGCTTACGTAACTAACTTATAAATAAAAGTTTAGTTCAGTTCTTTGATTACCCATTTCCGTTGTATACAATTTCCGGGAACTATTGCATTCTTCAATATTTCCATTTCCAGATTCACAGCTGTCTACGTTCTAAGAAAATATTTTTTTATATTACTTACTGATCGGTGGTTGTTGAAGCTTTCAGCTTCTTATGATATAATTCAACTCCAAATTACCAGGACTCCTCGTGTGGTTGCACTAATCTGCACACAGACAGACTCCTTAATCCAGCAATGGCTAGATTATTGTCCACTCCCTGGTCAGCACGCCTACATACTCGCGTGATCCACTAGGAATAAATCAAAATCGAATCGAATCAAAATCAAATTGTCTAGTATTCAATATAAGCTTTCCAGCCTGATTAACTCTTTTATAACCACACTCTCTTACAATCACACCCTCGTAACCGCTTCAGTTCCAGCTCATGCATTAAAATTACCATTATTCTTCCATCTAACACCACTTATCGTCATCTATGATGCTGTCTCAAAACTCCTCGAGTTCACCTAGTGGCTTTTTATTGAAGATAGTCAAAATCTTGAAACTCATTTAGAAAACGTATAAAAATTTGAACGCAGCAAAATTTTTATACGTTTTCTAAATAAGTATATTTCTTTCCTAAGTGTGGAATAACACTTTAAAAATGTTTAAAAATCTTGACACTCCTTTTCTTCTGTACTTAATCCTCTTCCAGCCTAAAACTCTAGCCTATCTTAAGCAGTGCTTTTTCTTACTCGGCTCCGACTCTTGCTTTCCGCTAAGTCTCTACTCCCCAAATGATAACGTACTGGAGATATCCTTGTATAATACCAGTTACTGCAGTGAATCGTTTACTCTTAACATTATGTACCTTGGATATGAATAGTTAAATTAATTATCTGACATATCGGCCGATGTGCGATAATGCCCTCAATCTAATAACGACTTATATTGATCTCACAGAAAGATCTCACACAAACGTCGCTGACGGTTCAATATATATTTGCATATCTAAATAAGATATCAGGGGTCAGCAGGGTAGGCACAGAGAACCTAGTGTTAAGACACACCGTTCCCTACCTCCTCCGTAAGTGAGAACTTACTTAGAAAAATAATCAAATGTGGCTTAAATTAAAAAAATACTATTATCTATAACACATCATATTCACCATTGCGCACAGCCAATCCTTCCCCAGTCTATACGTTGAGAGAGAAAAGAGCGTTAAACGGCTTAGTCATTCATTGAATAATTACATATAAGGTAACAATTAATATTCATATTTTGACCACAAAAACCGTAATAGTGGGGTTTATAATGTATATAATACTGTTACCATGCTACTTACTGTCACCGAGATACCTACTTAACAGGAAACTAAAAAAGTGACGTATTGCTACAAATATACTAGTACGTTCATATTTGGTTACGTAGCAAACGTTAGGAAAAAAAATATCTTCCCGCTGTATCACGTATACTGTATCAGAATAGGCAGAGGGAAGCTACTGTTAAGACACAACACAAAATAGATCGGAACATGAGGAACGTAGGTTACGTTCCTCATGTTCCGATCTATTTTTAAAATATTTACGTGTTGAGTGGCGGAACTCAACGCAGCTATTTGTCTTGTCACCAGAGTGGGACAATGAAAATAATATGTACTAGTATGTTTGTCAAATAGGTATCGTATCCAAAACCGTCGCCGCTGCCACGGGGCAGGGGCCTATTATCATAAACACTTTAATTATAGCCACTCTTTACTTTACTTTACTTAACCAAATTTATATTACATAAACACTCTTTATATGTATAAGAATATTATTAAAGTACACTATAACATTAAATAATATTTTTTAAGATAATGCTTAATACTTTCAGAAGAGCTACTGCTTAGATAAGTTTTTTTTTTATGGAAAAGGACAAGACAAACGAGCGTTCGGGCCACCTGATGGTAAGTGACTACCGCCGCCCACGACCCCGTGCAACACCAGAGGAGCTACAGGAGCGTTGCCGGCCCTTAAGGTGGGTTGCTCGCCGGAGCCCGGCATTACCTGATGCGAAACGCAGTGGCACAAAGCCACTACTTCACGCCGGTTTTAAATGCCGGGGGTGGTAATGATCTGGTCGAGTCTGCCCATGCGTGTTGCTACTGGCGACGTGACTCTACCACACGTACTTTAGTCGCCTCTTATGACACCACCAGTACCAGGATGATCCTATTCTAGGCCGGGATCACACGGCATAAACTGACTGATGTTGACTGTCCATCGTAGTAGTTTGAAACACAATTTTAGTCTTAACAGTTAATGATTCACTATAGCAGTCCGTACGACAAAGTATATATAATACTAATATTGTAAAGCTGAAAAGTTTGTTTGGTTGAACACGCTAATCTGAGGAATTATGGAGGTTCCATGGAAAAATTCTTCTTCTATTGGATAATACATTTATCAAGGAAGGTTATTGTTATACTAAAATATATGGTTGTATCAATAATTTACCTTTATAAAGAGCAACCTTTAAAAGTAATGTTGTCTATTGAAACTGAATAAAAATAAACTTGTTTAAATTTCTTCTAATACAATCTATTTAAGTATAATATTATGTTATTGAGTAGATTATATTGTAGCGTATCTTAAAATACATTTAAAAATATATTTTAACCATTTTATTCATCAAAATCTCAAACACTACTGTAAATTTTAATTGGACTTGAATATTACTTTATATTTTCGAATTCAAAGGATTGATTCGCTGTGATCTTTTCACAAGAATTGGTTATTGTTCAAAATAACCCTAAGACCATATAGATCATAGTAGTCTCTTTACTGTCAACACCATATAAATAGTAGATAGTAATAAAACATTATTAACTATAAAAAATCGGTTAAGTGCGAGTTGGACTCGTCCATCGCTTCCGTACCAATTTTAGGATTGTAGGTCAACGGGAAGTGCAGCTTAAAAAAGTTGATAATCTTTAGTTTGCACTTCATAGGACTTCCATCTCTCGAAAGGTAAACGGAACCCTTATTAGGATCTTTGTTGTCAGTCTGTCCGTCTGTCAAGATCATTTATCTCAAGATCTCGTGGGCGTATCGAAATAAAATTAATATCGAATATTTAGGTCTACGGTTTGTTGAACACACATTCGTGGCGCGGGGGCACAAGCGTATGACTGTATACGTAACTGGTACGATCCCAACTCGAGGAAATGAAATATTTATTTAAATTTATAATTTTAATTCTTCACTCTGATATTGAGCCAAAGCACCGCGTCAGTTCCGCCACTCAACACGCATCGCCTCCAGAATTCGGCGGAAAATGAGGAACAGTGTCTTAACACTAGGTTCTCTCTGCCCAGCCTACCCTGCTGTGCGGGATACGGCTTGATGCTGATTTTATAAAGAAAAATATAAAAGTTTAAAAATAGTAGGTACAAGTTAGTAGGAACTATCTTCGATCAACTATGCATATGTATAGTTGATCGAAAGGAACGATAATAAAATTAAATAAAACAAAATATTTAATTAAAATGTAATTTATTTGACAATAAATTAGATTGATTAGATCTCGTTATCATGAATACAATAATATATAACAGAAATTACATGATTTTTTAGAAAAAAAAATTTTTACAATTTTTATACAAGTGTTAGGAATTAGGAAGAGAATGTTAACAAAAGAGGCCGTCGTAGCGCAGCGCCACAGCATCTGACTGTAATCGCAATTGCCGTGTGTTTGATTCCTACTCAGGGGAACGATTTCTTATCGTTTCCTTGCTCTGAGTAACAAGACAAGATGCGGAATTATGTTTACCTCATAACGCAATGTAATGAAAATTGGGCGGTGCGTGAGGAACGGAGTGTTGAGACACTCTGTTCCTCACGCACTAGGTACCATCTGCCTCTTCTTATACAGATAAAAGGAATTTAGTGTTATATTATTTTATAACCACACATATTTTATAGTATTTTTGGCAGAATCTCTCCAATATCCGCTTTGAGAACTACACAATTGTCGTTATAAACGTTGTCAGTAACATTTGAGATTTTCGAATAGGTACGTCCACATCAAGATACCTCGAAACTTCTATAATTTAGATTTTTATCTACATATATAAATTATTTCATCAAAAGTTCCAATACATTCTGATCGTAGTCTTCGAGGCGTAAACACGGCGGGCTCTCTATTATTACTTCACCAACTTTGCCGACCAGCCAGAACGTCTCCATACGCCCTTTACCCTGAAAGAAAATAAAGAAAAACTATTTAAATAATTTACAGTAATGTTATCCAAAGTAAAACATGGTTTCTAAAAGTAAAATACACGTCGGTTTTATTAATTACTAACCAAATCAATGAGGTTGTTTAACATAGTCCTAGTATAAAATATCCAATGGAGAAAAAACTCTTATAAGCAGTTTTGATTCGTCGAATGAACATATAACAAGAGCTACCACCGGTTCGGAAGGCAGGCGAAGAAATAAAAATACTAATTTAAATAAATATTTCATATCCTCGAGAGAAAATCGAACCTACAACTAGTCGCGTTTACTGTCACAGGCCTGTGTCCCTGCGCCACGATTGGCCTCAATTATTTCGTTTATTGTTGTCCTTTTACATAAGAAATAGATAACATTTAATTTAAATCTTTAGTAGTTAAGGGTAATATTTTATCAGATTTTTACCGGTTAACTTAGATGAAAATTAACCGGGTAATTTGGATGTTACCTGAACATCAACTACTCCTCTGGATTCCGTTATGTAGTTACCAATTTCGTCCAACGCCGCTTTTGTTGTTTCTGATATATGAATCTTCATTGCTGCAAGCAAAATAAATAGTCATAGCTAAATAATTATCCAGCAGGCATTTTGACACATCTTAAAAATATCAATTGTGCCAGCCTACACAATACTATTAGAAACTTGGAAGGAATTTTATGACAGATATTAGATAAATGTAACAAAAAATTCAAGACATTACCATTTTTAAAATCATTGCGATATCAGTTTAAAAAAATAGCTTCACGCTTTATACCGTATACAGCAGGATGGGTAGAGGCAATCTAGTATTAACACTCCGTTCCCGTCTTTTCGACAAATTTGTCGAGGCATTGCGTATTGAGTGGCGGAACTAAACGCTGGACGCTGGCTCAGCGGCAGAGCGAAGAAATGAAAGTATAAATAAATAATAATAGATTCCCCGAGTGCACTCACGCTCGCCCGTGCTCTCCATGCGGCTGGCGGTGTTGATGGTGTCGCCGAAGAGGCAGTAGCGCGGCATGGTGGCGCCCACCACGCCGGCCACGCACGGGCCCGTGTTGACGCCGGCGCGCAGCAGCAGCGCGGCGCCGGGCCGGTGCGGCACGCGCGCGCCCTCCACGCTGCGCATCAGCGCCAGCGCCATGTCCGCGATCTCCGACGCGTGCCGGTTGCCTGCAACCACGTACGAATTAATTCTATATTTACAATATAACAAATTTTATATATTCTATGCTGATATTCTAAATGGAATGTACCGTTTCTTTGAGGCAGTCCCGACACAACCATATAAGCGTCCCCTATTGTTTCCACTTTATACACGTTATACTGCATTATTTTGTCATCAAACATTCTGCAAAAAAAAACAATAACTATTAAACGCAATATTAATATGGATAGTGAAGAGAATGACTCTTCACTATCCATACGTCGTTTTTTTTTCAGGAATTTCGTCATCGTCGAAAAGGAACTTCCAGAACGCCATATTGATATTTCCATTTTTTCATTCTGGTATCATATTGTATAAAGATATTGTTTGTATATTAGGCGATGCTGCTTGTAAAAGTAGAACGTTAAGGGGCTGTAAAGGGAATTATAAGGGTATAAAAGGTTGGAACAAACATGTTAAAGAATCTCACGCAAAGGCCAGAGCTAAGTTTCAAATATGGATGTTGTATGGGCAACCCACTAGTGGGCATATATTTGAGGAAATGAGATTAAGTCGTAGGATTTTTAAGCCAAAATTAAAATGGTGCATTAAAAACCAAGAAAATATAGAAATGGATATTTTGTCCTCCTTATATACGGCAAAAAAAATTTCAACATTTTGGAAGGGAACTAGAAAACTAAATAATAGTCCAAATCTTCCAGTAAGCGTGGAGGGTAAGAGTGACTATGCTGAGATAGCAAATTTATTTAGAGAACATTTTAAAGTTAGAAATAACTCTTGAATCTCTTCACTCACAGTGAACGATGCTGAGTCTTGTCAATTAGATTCCTCTATAAGGTTCAATTGTAAAGAAATAAAAGATGCAATTAAAAATATGAAGAGAGGTAAATCTCCCGGACACGATGGACTCAGCATCGAGCACCTTCAAAATGCTGGTATACATATGCCGGGAGTGTTAACAATGTTCTTCAATCTCTGTATAGGACATTATTACTTGCCACAGGAGATGTTGGACACAATAGTCGTACCTATTGTAAAAAATAGGACAGGAGACATAGCGGATAAGGGTAACTACCGGCCTATTTCCCTATTTGCAACTGTGATAGCCGAGGTATTTGACAGCGTGCTCGACTCACGCATCGATGGATATGTACAATTACACGATACACTGTCAAATATTATACTGATAGGAAAACACCAGTGTATGCGTGTTTCCTGGACCTGTCAAAAGCCTTCGACCTGGTTTCCTATGATATCCTGTGGGAAAAGCTTCGGAGCAGTGACGTTCCTGCTTCACTAATATCTGTATTGTCCATCTGGTATGATAATCAAAGAAATTTTGTGAAATGGTCAAATGCTTTGTCCGAGCCATATAGACTTCATTGTGGAGTGAGACAGTGAAGTCTCAGTTCTTCGAGGCTTTTTAATATTTATATTAACGAATTACTTGTTAAGCTCAGCAGCACACATGTTGGATGCCATATAGATGGTAAATGTGTAAATAACTTAAGTTATGCAGACGACATGGTGTTGTTGAGTCCCTCGATATGCGGAATTAGAAAGTTAATATCAATCTGTGAAGAATATGCTAAGCAGCATGGCCTAATATATAAACCTAAGAAAAGTGAGTTGTTAGTCTTTATAGGGAAAAATAAAAGTTCAACATGTGTCCTTCCTGTACAACTTAGTGGGAAACTTGTAAATAGGGTAACTGAATTTAAATATCTGGAACACATTTTTACTGAAAACTTACAGTATTTAAAGCTTACTGCCAAACATTTTACACCAGCGGCCTTTGGGCTAGCTGTACTCAAAGAGCAGCCCACATTCTGCGAGTACAATATAATAATGTCTTCAGGGCGCTGTTGAGGCTCCCTTATCACTGTAGTGCATCTGGCATGTTTACAGATGCTCACACAGACGATTATTTTGTGATAATGCGTAAAAAGGTGGCATCAGTAACACAAAGGGGTAAGCACCAACAGCATCCTGAAGGTATTTGCAGATAGATTGGATGGGCCGACCATGGGGAGGTTTATCAGGTTGCATGTGCAAAATGTAGCCGGGTCAATCTCTCTGTGGTAGCTATTTCTTTATTTGTTTTACTTATTTATTTATTTATATTTATATTTTGATTTGTAATTATTTTTTCTTTGAATTTTATTTTTGTATTGTATTTTATTTTACTAACATAGTTCTTAAGTAATTCATTGTACTAACCAACTATGAGCCTATGGTGCTTGATAATAAAAGATTTTTATTTTTATTTTATTTTTTTTATCCCTAATAAGTATTTTTTAAAAGAACTCTATATTTCGTCACCACTTTTCGACCATTACTCTATAGCAAAATCAATACTAACCTATACAACATATTGAGCATATTAATTATTTCCATGGGCGTGCTAGTCGCGGCTAAGTTAGTGAATCCCACTATATCACTAAAATATATAGTGACTGCGTCAAAAGCCTCCGCCGGGACTGTTCTTTGTGCCCTAAGTCTCCGTAAAACTGGCATTGGTAGCATTCTCGATAGTAATAAGTCACTCTTTTGTTTCTCCGCCATTAACTGTTGTGTACTCCTTTCTATAGATTCTGTGAAAGCCTGAAAGTTATTTTGTAAACGGAAGATGTGTCTATAGACGACAGACGCTAGAGAGCGCGTTAAATTATATACAGTATGTATGTGTAATAATTTAATGTTTACCTTACGTAATCATATAAAATATTTATTTTAAATACTTTTGAAAAACGTATAAAAGTTTAAATTTAAGGGGATTTGAACCCGAATCTCTTGAAAACCGTCTAAGCGACGTGACCTGAATTTTTTTACGTTTCCTAAAGTCTTTTTGTGTGGATTGACACTTTAAAAAGGTTAAAAAAATATTTTAAGGTAACTATACATATTGTTTCTTATAAAAAGGATATCATATATCTAGTTTTATTCTAATGATGTCCGAGAATTAAATAATTTTAAACGGTTAGATAGTACTGTATATACTTATTTATTTATTTAAATTTTATAGTTGAATATTTTTGTAAAATAGCCTCAAGTCTTCCCTATATAGCCACATTGCTTGCGAAGTGGAATCACTTCTTCTTAAATATAGATTTCCAGCATGGGCAAAAAAAGTAAAAAACAATTAATTTATTTAAATATTTATATTTAACCAACACATGATTAAAACATATCACTCTTGCTCTACAGCAACGTCTTATTTAAATATATTTTTTTAAATACAAGTTATTTTAAAACTTTTTTTTTTACCTGTATAGTTCTGAACGTGTGTCGCAACAGCAGCACGAGGACGGGTGCAGCACATATGACCACACCTAATACTGATATACCAACGACCAGAGTTCTTCGCGCCGCCCATATTTCTATTGCTGTCGATTCCCTGCAATTTCCAAGACATATTCATCTATATGTTTGTTAATTACCTTCACTTTGTATCATATACATAGAAGGCTAAGTTGAGGGAACCTTTCATTCTCCAATTTCTGTCGAATTTTGGAGGCATTGCGTGTTGAGTGACTAAACTAAACGCTTTGCTTTTCCTCGTTACCCGAATGAGGAAAATGAATATATTGCTGCACCACGACAATCTTTTGAAGTTGAAAATAATAAAGAAACGTTATTTTTTTTATTTAAAGACTCTTCTATCAGTAAACATTATATCAGTAAACATTATAAACTTTACACTAAATTTGAGTTCATTTGGTTAAACGTGCCAATCTCAGTAACTACTGCTTGAATTGAAAAAGTTTTTGAATTGTATAGTCCACTATAGACTGTAGACGATAATCATCACGGTAACCGTTCCAATGTTATCCTCAGTAGCTGCGGTCAAACTTCCTGTGGCGTTTAGAATATGTCATACACAACTTTTAATTATTTTTCATAGACCATGCGGGCGGAATTGGACACGCCGACCGAGGGTTCCGTACAAAATTGTGGATTGTACCAACGATAAGTGTAACTTATAAAAGTTGACAAAGTTAACTTTGCGTTTGAAATTATAAGCTTGTGATGTTTGTTTTTCTATGAAAAACCAATAAATATTCATTTTTCGCAATTTTTACTTTATCTGTGCTATAAGACGTTGCATCGTACCAAATTTGAAGTTTCTGAGGAAGTATCCTTTTAGGTTTTGATTCCCTGGTTATATCTTTTGCGTTGTCTCAGAAGTTTGATTTTTGCACAGCTCCAAGAGAAGAGAAGAGAGAGTAGACTTCAGTATTTGAATTTAAAAGAATTTAAGTTATTTAAATTTCAGCTTGGTACCTCGCGTTCTCTTGAAAGACGGACGGACGGACGACAAAGTCCTATAGGAGTTCCAGTTTTTCTTTTAAGGTACGGAACCCTAAGAAAGTAAATCCTACCTTACAGTAGCCCACAAAGCAGTTCGCGCCTCCTTCAATTGGTCCAGTAAATAATATGTGCTCCCAATATACTTGGTATTAATTTCTCTGAATACGCTTTTCTTTAAAGTGCTATTTCGTGAAAAGAACGACGACGTTGTGTAACTGAAATTTAAATTTATTAATGTTACGTTAAATATATTTTTTAATTTTATTAATAATATAGAAGTATCTAAAATTTTGTACTAATAAGCGCGCATCTGGGATAAAGCGGGCACTCCATTCTCCCTTTTCCGTTAAATTACAAGATATTTTGTATTGAGTTGGGGACCCAACGTCTTCTATCAGAGTTTCCAAGAATGGGAATCGAATCCACAACCATTCCATACATAAATCTATACTAATATTATAAATCTCAGGAACTACTAGATTGAATTTAAAAAATATTTTCTTTATGAATAGTACTTTCAACTAGCAAAGCTTAGAATTAATATTTTCATTTCTTCGCTCTGGCTTTCAAAACGTGACGTTGAGTTTTGCCACTCAATATGCATTACCTCCAGTATTCTTATTAATGGGAACGGAGTTCCTAGGTTCCCTCAGCCTACCCTAATATCTACAGGGATACTGCAATCAAGAAGCTAAAAATAATAACAAAAACTTACAAAGTATAAACATCTTGAAGAGCAGTAGCATCTATCCTTTCAACTTCTAAGTACTGTATAACTGATTTTAAATGTTCCAAAACCGATATTAAATAATATTTCACGTCGAACATAATTTCTCCGTCCTCGGAGAGTAAAGAGTATGTAGCTACTGTTAAGAATATTGAGAGTTCATCTATCACTTGCACTAGCTCGTAGCAAGCTGAAAGTTGCCTGGAAAGTTTTACGAAACATTACAATATATATAAATATTGTTTTTTTATATTAATCAATTATTTTTTAACAATTAATAATAATGAGGCCAGTCGTGGCGCAGTGGCACGAGGTGTGACTGCAAAATCGACTGGTTGTGGGTTCGATCCCCACTCGAGGAGATGAAATATTTACTTAAATTTATATTTCCATTTCTTCGCTCTGGTGTCGAGGTTAAGCGCGGCGTTGAGTTCTGCCCCTCAACACGCAATGCCTCCAGAATTCGGCAGAAAGTGGGGAACGGAGTGTCGTAATACTAAGTTCCCTCTGCCTACCTTGCTGTGTGCGGGATACAGCGTGATTATATTTTAACAAAAACAAAACCGACTTCAAACAACGAACTAAAAAGCAAAGTTGGTGCCAAGTAACACAAACAGGCTTAGTAATTCGATATTGTAGTAAGGCTGTAGTAGCATTAGCTTGACACCGACTACAAATTTATAAAATCTTTTTAAAATTTTTTTTGTTTAACAAAATCAAATTACGGTTTGCTTATGTAAAATTATTTTTTACTTTTTAGTTCGTTGTTTGAGGTCAGTGTTTTTTTTAATTAATTTATTTTACTTAAGAAGATGCTTCTCAAATGAGTAGGTAGGTAGGTAGTGATTGTCCTATGTAAGATTTCAATTTTAATTAGGTATTATTTTAACATTTTGGCATATTGACAAGAACTTATATAAAAAATACTAATAAATATTTAGTTACTATATTTATTAGTATTTTTTATATAAGTTCTTGTCAATATGCCAAAATGTTAAAATAATTTATGCTATTACAGTACAATTATATTTTTTACCAAATCAAACAAATTTGTTCTATTTCAACCGGATCCCATAATCAGAACCTAACTAAACTTTCACCAAACTATCCTTGAAGTGTATCCTTATTCCTTTCAAATAAAAAAGAATCATCGAAATCGGTTAGTGCGATATTGAGTAATTTGAGCATTTGTCGCGCACATACCTAATGCAAATTTAAGACTTATGTGATTTTCTCATAGATACCATTGTCAGAAATGAATTAATTAAAAAAAATAGGACCACACGGGAAGCCGTAGCTTTCAGATTAAAAAAATCATCAAAATCGGTTCACCCTGTCAAAAGTTGTGAGGTAAAAAACATTAAAAAAAGTTACAGTCGAATTGATAATCTCCTTTTTCTCCTTTTCTTACAGAAGTCGGATAAAAAGAAATTAGTTTCATTTAAAAAAAAATTCAGGATGAAATTTCAAAACATTCTAAAATTATGTTTTGCTGTTTTGTATTGTAATTCGCGCTGGAAAGGAATTATATACATTTCCCTGCACTTGTATCATAACCATGTACTCAACATCATTATTTGTTGGTAACATCAAGTCAGGTGTCGAGTTCCGCTACTTAATACACAATGTGTCCAGAATTCGGCAAAAGGTCGGAAACGGAGTGTCTTAACACTAGGCCCCCTTTGCCTACTCTGCTGCATGTGGAATACAGCATGCAAAAACAGCACACAATTATACACACTAGTAATAACATAAAATAAAACATTTAAGATTTTCATATGAAATATTTAAAATGTTCATTTGTTCGCTCTGATGACAAGGCAAAGCTTGGAGTTGAGTTCTGCCACTCAAAACTCAAAACTTCATATTAATGGGAACGGAGTTTCTTGACACTAAGTTCCCTGGTTCCCTCTGCCTAGTCTACTATACGTGCGAGATACAGCATGAGGGATAAAAAAAAACGATTTCCCTTGATTACCTCCATAGCGGTGACCTTGTAGATTTCACATTCTTCATCATATACACTAAGAGAATAGCATTTATTTGTTGATAAATTGTTATTCTCTTCATAGATTCTTTCTTCTTCAAATTCCTGAAATGCGTACATTAGCTTATGAGACTTCTTCAATAAATTACCTTTTAATAAAACAAAAGAAATATAATTTACATAGCAGAATATGAGGCCGCGTCTTTCTTTGTCCATTTTTATAGCTAAATTTTAAATATGTCAATTAGATACTGAGCGACTGTAAAACGCGATGGTTATATGGTTTATTCCATCTCAATAGAAGACAAAAGAGTAATAAAATATTTAATATTTCATTTCCTCGCTCTAGGAACAATGCAAAGAGTGGCGTTTGGCTTTGGGGAACGGAGTGTCTGAGCAGTTAAGACGAGGTTCCCTCTGCCCATGGCAGACTATTTGTGAGATACAGAGTAAAGTTATTTATTTTATTTAGTTTTTTCATATTGTTTCCAAAATAACCTCAGCCCTGATACTGTTGCCTAAAAAAAACTAACCAGAGCACCACAAATCCCATATTACTTTATGTATTTACATTATGTATATAAAAACATAAACATTACCTTTTTTATTTATATATAGACAATTAATTGAATACATAAACTGTATAATTGTAATATAGAGATCAAATTTTAATTAAAAAAATACTATCTCACGTCCATTCTATGTGATAGTAAGAGAGAAACACTGTACATGCGCGGGCGCATTTATAACCGTTATTTTTGTACATACCTACTCTGAGTGGGCGGAGTCAACCAATCACTTGTTGAAAAGGTTAAGCTTAGCCAATGAGATCATTTTAAATGTTAGGTACGTAATAACGTTCAACTTCTGATTCATAAAAAGATAAAAAGAAACTATGTATAAATGACTGATAATGCTTAAACTAATATCGTGTTGGTTTGTAAATCTTGAATCATTTTACATTGCCGAAAATAGTAATAGATTCTTCTACAAAAAATAATAATATTCCATCAGAAATATAAATGTGAAGTGAGAGCCAAGTTCAAAGTTGAATATAGTAGTAATGTAGTAATTCAGTTTGATTTTTTTCCAGAATTTGTACTACCTGTAGATGCTAGCTGCCAAATTTCATAATTCTAGGTCAACCGGAAATAGCCTTTTAATTTTCATTCCCTTTCTAGTGTCTAAAAACGTGTTTATTGACCATACGATCTTTTTTTTTTAAGGTAAATGAAGAAATTCATTTTTTTCAGGACATCAAGGGACTGTAGACTTGAGTATATGAATTAAATTTCAATTCGATATCTCCAAGCGTTCCTGAGATAAGGTATCATGTATTAACAAAGTGATCTTATAATAGTTTCTTTTCTTTACGAGGTACGGAACACTATAAAAGCTATTCTATTTTACCAGGAAACTTTATTTTAGAAAATAATATAGTTTACGTTACTCTGTGCCTAATGTTTTATTATTATTAGGTACCTATGTTCCTATAAATAAAAAATATAAAAAATTGGTCTTTCAGTTTTTATTTTGTTGTATATATTCTCATGCTTATACCTATAGATAGCTGTGTTTTAGTATATTCGTTACATTATAACACTTGGCCGTTAGACGTGTTTAGATGACAATACAATAATATGATATAATATCATCGAGGTGGTCTGATGAAGGAGCCAGGACCTGAATAGTGAAAATCTTCATGGACACTCGACTTTGGGCGGATATTCGTATAATTTATAGCACTTAAAAACGCGGCCCGTTATAGAAAACGCGGTATTATTTAAATACCACGTTTTATATATAGGTATATAATTATTCTTATTATTTTAAGCTAGTCGAACCAAAGCACTTCTTGATTAGTCTAATCTTCTTGATTAATCTAATTAGTGAATCTTTGATTAGTCTTTAAAATGGCAAAATGGTCTCAAATACACACTTACATTATATTCATGACGTCCTCCCGTAAATGGCTGCATGTAAATTAAATTGGAATTAAAAATAAATTCTTTAAATGGTGGTCTATAGGTATATTGACGGTATATCGAGAAATAAAATCAACCCTCACAGTATTACAATTTTTAAGATAGTGTAACTCACTGTAAACTCAACGGTAGTGGGTTCTATTCCGAATCGGGGGGAATGAAATATTGTCGCTCGCTCGCTCGCTCGCTTTGGTACCAAGACAAATCGTAGCGTTGAGTTCCGGCATTCAACACGCAATGTCACGTAAAGATTGGGCGGAAAGTGGGAAACGGAGTGTGTTAATAGTAGGTTCCTTCTGTTTACTCTCTTATGCGGGATGTAGCGTGAAGAAGTCAACTAATAAGTTTGGCGACAATGAATAATAGAGTGGAATAGTTAAACAAAATATTTGTCTCTAAAATTTGTCTCTAAAATTCCTAAATTTCTGAAGCCAGTTGTGGCGCAGGGCCACAGAGTGTAACTGTAAACGCGACAGGTTGTGATTTCAATTCCCACTCGAGAAAATTAAATTTAAAAGATAGGTGTTTTTATTTCTTCGTTCTTGTTTCGAGGCAAAGCGTGGCATAGAATTTCGCCACTTAGCCCACAATGCCTCCAGAATTCAGCGGAAATTTTTGAACGGAGTGTCTTAACACCAGGTTCCCTCTGCCTACCCTGTTGTGTGCCGGATACAACGTAATACTAAAAAAGACAAAAATCGTCTTTTTTTAATGTATATCTTATTTAGTTATTGAAGTTCATTTGAAATAAAGAAACGTAACTTTAAAATCACACAGAAGGAAACCTAGAAAAGCTTTATATTTAGTGCAACAGAAATAAATACTGTAATCTATCAGAGACCGTCATGTCGCAGGTACAAGCGTACTGTAAGCGCGATGCTTGTGGGTTTGATACCCACTCAACACATAATGCCTCAAGAGGTCGATAGAAAGTATACAACGGAAATACCTGAATGGGAGACAGACTGTCTTAACTCTAGGTTCTCAGGTTACTACAGTATACCCTGCTATATGCGAAACACAGCGTGAAGCTAAAATAAAAGGGAGTATAGGAGAACACTAAGAGAGGATTTCTCAAAACTCCCTAGACAGCAATAAAATAGACGTAAATTTCCATTTAACATATTAAAATGCACACAAACGTTGCGGGCGACGAATAGTTAATAATAAAACACAAAATATATGGAAAATTTTCCAATTTTATTACACCTCTAGATGCATCTAGCAATAAAGTATGTACCTGCAGAATATAACTTCAAACTATTAAATGTATACAATTTTTCACGAATGCATTTCTTTTTACGTACATGTGCAAAAAAGTATAAATAAAATTCTTTGTTTGCTAAATTGATATTACGTAATGCCATTGTGGCAGAGTTGATATGGCTCTAGCTGAATATGATAGCTGGTATGCTAGTACTTTTATTTATTCTTTAATATATTCTTTAGAAAAGTTCTCAAAATGTTTCATTTTCCTAAAGTCCTAATGGAAGTTAATAAAATAAATATATTTTAGGAAAAGTTTAAAAGCTTGGGGTTTTTTTAGTAAATAAATTTAGGTCATAAATTTCAGACAATCCAAATTTATATATATATGGTAGCACTTTGTAGCACAGTAACAAATTATCTGAGCACAACTTGGTCGTAGATTCAAATATAATAATTGTTATTATAAAGAAGGTCGAAGGTTCTCTGTGTATATTGCTAACTGACGGCGTTATGTTCCAATAGTTGTCATTATGTATGACAACTATTGGAACATAACGCCGTTTCTAAGTTACTATGCAAAGCCATTGTAGCGCAGTGGCACAAGCGTCTAACTGTAAATGCGATAGTAGTAGGTTCAATTCCCCTAGGAAAAATGTTAATTTTCGAATTCATTTATTTCAAACGAAAGAAAGACTAAGTACGTCGTTGAGTTTTACCACTCAATACACAGTGTGATCAAAATCTTTCGGCACGTAAAGAACGGAGACCTTAACATTAAGTTCCTCTAGGTAAAGGACAATAACAAGATAGGTATCCTGTTATATAGGGGATACAACGTGAAGCTATTAAAGAAGGCATTCATATATGAAACCTTACATTAAAAATATTTTTAAGAAAATTTGCCAACATTTACAAATAGTATGACCAAAATAAACAGGTACTTACTATAAATTCAGTTTCAACGTTTCAGGCACTAGGGACTGCGGCGCGATGTCTAGCCACTTGTCTGATATTAAAAATACGTCTTGTAATGTTGTCCTGGAACGAAATGTTTTAAACGATTAGGTTACAGTTTTAGGAAGGTGATTACTAATTCAATTCCCGTTTCAAAGTAAAAAATAAAAGAATAAGAGAATACGTTGTTAACATCACCGAGTAGCGTAATTACTACTTTGAAGTGACAAAGGATGGCTAAGCCTTGCTAAAGAGGGGACGCATAAATAATTAATTAGCCTGATAAACAATTAACACACACCTATCTTGTTTACAGTCGGATTCTATTTTATTCTGTCGGATATATTCCAATAAAATAATAATATTTAATTTAATTTGATTGATAAGCCTGTCTTCAGAATATAGCAGGGTAGACAGAAGAAACCTAGTGTTTCCTATTTGAAATGATAACTTCTTGATGGGAGGATAAACCAGTTTGTTGCGTAACGCGTAACGGCGCCAGTTCGTCTGGCTTCTCTTTCTCTCATGTACAGGTCAGCGGTAGGCAGGCTTCTCCTCTCTTACTATAAACCACAGTCCAACCATATTTTAGACGGACGCTTAACTATATTGATTATTTTATTATTCGTTTTTTTGTTTACTTTTAATATATTCTTATATAAGGAGGATTAAAATTACCCGCGGCCTATTTTGTTTGCTTGTAATAAATATTACTTTCGAAAGCTATATGTTGTTATTTTTCTATTCCTACTTTTAATATTTGCTATAGTTTTCGAATATATTAGTTAAACATCACAGACATGGGGTACACACCATTTTTAAACTTTTTCAAAATTATTTGCCATAAATAAAGTTTCTTTTTTATCTGCTACTTAAAACGGCTTAAGCCTAAATATAATTATCTTTAGGTATCATTATGCCCCCCGCGTAGGAATCGAACACAAGATCGTCGCACTTACACTGCGCCACGAGAACCCCATTACAATGATTTATTCAATACATATATGTCGATTTAGCAAAACGTTTTTGAACGAGCATTCGACATAATGCAGTAGTAAATTATGTGCAAAGCTTGGACAAGATATTTTTGAGAAATTCTCAAAGTATTGAAAATCCAGACGTTTATTTCCTATGCAGATTTATACGTTTTTCTAGTCAATTGTGATTCTATGTAAATGTTGTATTACTTAATAGTGTCTTTGAACCACCAATGACAGAAACGTCTGATAGACAGTATTAAATATCAAAGGGGACATCCATTAATCACATGAGGTTTTTTTCATATTTAAATAAATTTTTGATTGGCATAAAAAAAAAGTTTGAAGCTTTAGGTCGTATCTCGTATAGCAGGCAAAGCAGAGGGAAACTATTGTCAAAAAATAACGATACAATGCTATTTTAAGTTACAAGAAACAGTATTGCAACCCCTGTCACTAGCAGCGTTGTAGTGACTTCAGATAAGCTGAAAGAATATTTATTTTTTATTCGTCGGCTTATTACTTACTATTGGAAAAGTACGGCCAATAGATTTTATTTTTATCGCTACCCTTGTGTCTGAAGGGCGAGATAATCATAGAGAACGTAGTGTAAGTTCTCGTCCTCATTTTCTGACAAATTTTTGAGATATTGCGTATTGCAGTAGTGACGTAGCTCAACCCGCGCTTAGTCCATAAAATAAAAATATATATAATTGGTTTCCCAATTGGGGATTGAGCCCTCAACCACAAATATCGCTTGCTTGTAATAAGACGCTCTCATTATGGTAGGATTTTTTTTGGTTCAATATTTTTTTAGATGTAGGCAGGCAGGGTACGCAGTTCTGTTCTCCATATTCCACCGAATTATTCAAGTATTACATGTTTACTAGCGAGACTCAACACCGCGCTTTGCCACATTACCAGAGCAAGCAATTAAAAATAATAAATTAATTATTCCCCGAGTTGGACTTGTACCCACAACCATCGCGTATACAGTAACACTCTTGTACCCATCCTTACTCTACGCACTTTATTTTGATTTAATAAGGTCTCATACTTTTCTTAGTACAAATATGGATTTTAAAAAATAAAAACTCTTTTATTATACAAGATCACAATACAATTTGCATCGCTACCAGAAAAATAGTAACAAAGAAAGAATTCCATAGCCCATACAATATTGACCCTCTTCCGTCCTAATATTTCTGTGGCTTTTGTTATAATACACCAATTCTGTACAATGAAAAAAGGTAATTTTCAAATTATTTTAAAAGTGGTTTGGGTTAATTAAGCAGGTTAATTCATAATATTTTATTTGTATTGTTCGAAATGTTTCGAGGTAATGAAATATTTTCTATGTCCTCGTTCCAGTAACAAGGCAAATCGTGGCGTTGAGTTCCGCCACTCAGCATGCTATACCTCAAGAGCTCGATGGAGAAGTATCCTACTGGAGAACGGAGTGTCTAAAAACTAGGTCCCCAGGTTCCCTCTGCCTACCCTTCTAATTGCGGGATACAGCGTGAAGTTAAAAAATATGTCTGTAATTCTACAAAAGTTTATCCATGTGGATATGCTAGATAGCTAGATAGTTGAATGTTTGGATATTTATTCATAATCCAATGTTTATACAAAGCTTAGTTCTTTTTTTTTCTCTACCGCTTTCACATGCACACATTGTTTCAAAATCGGAAATAAATTCAACACCGTTTCACTCAAAAGGAAATAAAAATTAAACTTATACAAGCACTTTGTTCGCATTTATGATTCTTATAAAGTAGGTGCGATATTTAGTGTAACGTAATTTTTTTTTCATTGGTTTTTTTTTAATCTCCACGCTGTATCCCGCATGTAGCAGGACAAACAAAGGAAGCATAGTGTTGAGACATTCCTGTCCTCAAACTCACAAACTGTCGCGTTTACATTATTATTTTTTAAAGTAATTATAACCTTCACTACTAAAAAGATGTATAGAAAATGTATATTTTAAAATTCAGGATTGTTTCATGTTGGTCGATGTACATGTTGAAATACAGAATACAGATATAATTCAAACAGAAAATACCAAAACATATGAAATATTTCAAAATGACTGAAACTTCTTTAGTAAAAAATAAATGATCCACGTCAAATAATCCCTTTATGTTAATAAAATATAAGTTACAAAATGAAAATTGTTTGAAGCTTTACATTTATATACATACAATACAAGGTTCGGAGTGACCTCGTTGGGAAACTTCTAATTGAAACGAGTTTTCAGGCTGAAATTTTCTATGATTTTTATGAGCTCAAACTGTAATTCGAAGTGAAATTCATATTTTCTGAAATTATGAATTGACTTTTGTTGACTTAAAATATTATTAAAATTGTATTATTTAGTAGTTTTCTTTTGTAAAATATGTTTTGACTATTTATTAGGTAGGTACTAAAACGAAAGCGGGTTAATATTGGGAGTTAATATATTTTATTTATATAAGTTATCGAAGCACAATTGAAATGTCTATAACTAGACGAAAATCAAAATCCCACGAGATTGAACAAATATAAGCACTTATATTTGTTTATTCGGCGGAAAGTGAGGGACGAAATGTCTTAATAATAGGTTCCTTCTGACTACCCTGCTATATTTATGATAAAGCGTGAATCTGACAAAACATATATAGGCACATATTTGTTTAACGGCTAGATCTAGGTTCATTCATCATTAAAGCGATAAAATTTCTAAATTAGAAGTTATTAACTAAATCCTGAAATAAATAATATTATTTCAGGATATAGTTAATAACTTTAACTCTGTCTGTCTATCTGTGACGCAATTACAGCCATCGCTGACTCTATTGTGATAAAATTTCATATAGAGATATTTGAGGATCTTGGGATGGACATAGGCTACATTTTTGTCATATTTGTATTTTATTCCCTACATATTCATATATTATATTATCTTTCTATTTGATATGTAATTTGTCTGTCTGACATGTTAATTCAACTATCGCCAAGCAACAAGGAATTTTGTTGTTCTAAGAAAAGGTCGCCAAAAAAGCTCTCTAAACATTTACATGGCGTGCGCTGGCTTACCTTACCTTATGAGACATATAAAAATTATGTTCTACAAAAGTATTGTTCATTAAAAAATTTTAAGAAAAGTTCATTAAAAATGTTTATCTCTGAAGATTGAACTACCTACAAAAACTATTTTAATATATTTAATTTAAATTTAAATTTATCGAGATATAACCTTACGAAAATAAATATAGACGCCAGTCGTGGCGCAGCGGCACGAAGTGTGACTGTAAAACCGACTGGTTGTGGGTTCGATCCCCACTCGAGAAGATGAAATATTTACTTAAAATTTATATTTCAATTTCTTCGCTCTGGTGTCGAGGTCAAGTGCGACGTTGAGTTCTGCCACTCAACACGCAATGCCTCCAGAATTCGGCAGACAGTGGGGAACCGAGAGTCTTAACACTAGGTTCCCTCTGCCTACCCTGCTGTGTGCAGGATACAGCGTGAAGCTGATTTATTTTATTTTGATTTAGAAAATAAATATAATAGTCACCTATAGCATTTCAGCTAGATTGAAATTATACTTTACTGTACATCATTTTAATAAATAATGTAGGAGATATATTCAAAATGAGAGATTCAAAATGAGCTCGCCTACGAGCCGCACGGTGAGAGGGCTCGGTAAGGGAAAGACCAACACAAACGGGCAGACACAGTTTCGTAACTTTACATACATTTTCGATCTACTGTTAATTTTGATGTGGTTATTTGCTGCTTATTATTAATTCATGTTTTTCTTTGGTTCACTTCGCGAATTCAAGTAGTAGACTATTATTTGTTTTTTTTTAAGAACTTAAAAGTTTCCTTTAGATACGTTTACTTATTATTTATTGTTCATTTTAATTAGTTACGTATTTTCTAAAACATACAAAATCCATAAGTTACATTTACTTTATGTTATTTTTAAGTTATGGGTATAGTTTTTAATATTAAGAATTTCCTTCAGTTACTTTTGCTTAATTTGTTAGTTCATTTCAATTACTTAAGTAATTTTTCTAATATAAGATTTTTCTCTAGGCTTATATTTTCTTCCTAATCCTATTGAAAATTGAAAATAATTTCATAAATATATTTAATAAGTATTCGTATAGTTCAAGCAGGCGAAGCCGCGTCCGCGTCCGGCTTATAAGTATATAAAATCAGAAATATTTTTTATTCAACTAGGAAATTACGAGCACTTTTAAATCGTCAAGTTACATTGAAATGCCAGTAGCGTAGCGTCAGCCCTACAGGAAGCTACCACCGGCTCGGAAGGCAGTTCTGCTTAAAGGAGCCGGCAAGAAATTCAAATTAAATAAAAGTGTGTCTTGAAATTTATATAGTAACTAGCGGCTCGCCCACGGCTTCGCCCGCTTAAAATACATGAATATTGATTTAATAAGCAGAATTGATTGACAACTATAATGACTTCTAATATGATTTTTTTACGACATTATCGTCAAAGAATTTTTGATTATTTAAAAAAAAATACGACCATTGTTGATATTTGATATTTATAAAATATATGTACATAAAACCAATTATTTATTACACGTATATGTTTTTGTAACTTTATGTTCTTTTTACCTATATAATATACTCTGTTAAATGTGCTGATGTCAGTGAATAATTTAATTTACTCATTCAGAAACAGCCTTAAATGTTAAATTATTGATTTGAAGGATTCATAATATTCTTTGTAAAATAACTGTAATAATAGCATATTAACTCCTGTACAGTTTTTAAATTAGTTTCATATATTATATGAACGAACCAACCAAAACATCTTTGTATTTACTTGATATTTCTTTCAAGATCGTTCTTTATATCTGTGTTGAATTAATTACGATTTCTTTCAAATGACGATAACTTTTTTTTTAATGAACTGATTTTGATGAACTAAACTTTAGTAGTTAAGTTGAGTTAAAACAAAGCAATTGGTGAAATTTTCAAGTAAATCAGTTCAGTACTTTCAGAGAAAAATGTGGACAAAAATATGTCGACAGATAGACAAACAGATAAGAAATTCAAATAAAAACTTTTTGCTTTCTATTATTCTTTTTAAGTGCCCCTCTATCCATTTCAGTCAAAATTACTAAATGTACAGACAAAATATTTTTACTGTCTTATTATATATAGAGATAGAGATAACATCAACTACATTTAATAAGATCAAGATATTTCATTTTCAAAGATATTGTAAATGAAACTATTTAACCGGATTAATCGCGTATATTTAATATTATACATAAGCGTACAGTCAGTATTCTCATGACGTAAAACATCACACCAGTATATACTAAAAAACGCGAATAAAACACATCAATTGTCTATCCGCAACCACGGACTACTGCAAATAAAACGTCAGGTTTCCTAAAACGTATACTCCACACACGCTATTAATCCAGAAACTCTTTAAGTTTCATTTAAAAAGTTTCAAACTACATTTACTACAAATGTATTATCATTTACAAAAGCTAGAGCATTTTGTAAATAAAATAAATTTTAGAAGAAAATAAAATAACAAGTCGGAACCCAATGGAAACACAAATCAAAAATTTCCAAAGCAACTAAGGTAACAATTTGTTACCTTGTAACATATGGCCTAAGTTTAAAATCTAGATTGCGCTCATAATTTGTCTATGTTTACTCAGTGAAACTCCGGAAGGGGGAATGCCGGACAGTTTCAACAAACAAATCGACGGTCCCTAGGCAAAATATCAAGAGTGGAAAAATGCAAATATCATTTATTACTACTAAAAAAAATAGTTTTCGTTTACTTACAAGTTGTAAAAACGCACAAATAACAATTTTTACACGCAAAATTTTGAACTAAAATCATTATACAACACTTTTCAGTAGTTTAAAGAAGTGATAAAAACATTAGCCATTTTTCACTGTCGACACTTTACCTAGGGACCAAGGAAATGTATAATATATTATGGTGTTCGAAGTAAATTCATTATAGAACATTTTATAAGTGTATCAGTTTTGTCAGTTTGAATACCCCCGACGCCGTTGCCGCCGTGGCGCGTGCTACTGTACACAACGGTTATAAATCCGAAAGTAATTGAAATCTAATAAGTATTTGTTGTGAAATATTTTGAAATAATAAATAACATTAAGTAGACTGTCGTGGTGGTGCGACAGCATCTGACCGAAGACGCGGTGGTTGTGAGTTCATTCCCCGCTCGAGAAATATTTTTTATATTTATAGTATGTATTGTGATTTACTTACTCTGATAGACAAAGCGCCACGTAGAGTTCAGCCTCTCAAAATGTCTCGAAAATTGGGCGGAATGTGGAAATCATAAGGTTACCCTCCACTTACTTTGTTTATAATAGCAATGCGGAGGAAAGAAGTGAGATTGTAAAATATTTTAGGGGGATACCCTTTTTATTATAGAGTTACCGTTTTACTTTAATTTATTTTTTTATCTTATAACTGTATGTCGCAGATAGCAGAGTAAGCAGAGGGAAACGTGAAACCCAGTCACAGTCCTAATGTACTGCGCATTCTCATTTAGACACTTTCGTTCCTTTCCCTACAATAAGAAGAGTTTTTTAATTAAAATACATATTTTACGTGATATGTGAGTCCATATTTATAATTTACGTACAAATGAGTATGTTATATCTACATATTAAATTCTACTATTATTTATTTAAATTTTTACTTTCATTTCTTCGCTCTGGTGTCGAGGCAAAGCGTGGCGTTAAGTTCCGCTACTCAGCCCGCCATGCCTCCAGAATTCAGTGGAAAGTGGGGAACGAAGTGTCTTAACACTAGGTTCCCTATGCCTACCCTGCTGAGTGCGTGATACAGCGAGAAGCTGATTTCATTTTGAAAGACGGATGGCAACGCCGCGTTTTGTATTGTTACCAGACCTAGGAAATGAGTTCAACCCCCCAAGATGCTATACCGCTGCGCCACGCAAAATATAACGTGTCTTTATATTATATTAAATTTATTATACCCAAAATTAATATTTTATTTTCCTCCCTCTGGTAACGAGGCTAAGGACCGCGTTAACTTCCGCCACTCAATACGCAATGTCTGTAGAATCTTACGGAAAGCGGATAACGGAAGTGTCTTAATGGGAACGCAGTTTCTTAACACTATGTTTAAAGGTTCCCTCTGCCTACTATGCGCACATAGTAGGCAGAGGGAACCTGATACAACTAAAAGTAAGAAATATATATTAGATTTTGTTGTCGTTCCATTTAATTATATTAGTACTTTTCTTTGTTACATTATTAACAATAATCCCCTCTAAGGGTTTTGTGACAAAAAATAAGTTATTTATACACCCACAACCGGTTGAACGTGCGCGAGGTTACATCTGTAGTAGCACTTTATTACATTTAAAAACAACTCAGATACTTATTTAATAATAAAATACAGCGACAGCCACACTCAGAACCCTAATTAGAGTTTAAATGATATTATATAAAATAATTTACCATCTAAGTAAAAACAGGGTATTGTATATAAGTAGAGAGTTCATATGTTCATTTCTTTGCTCTGGTAACGAGACAAGCGCGGCGTTGAGATCCGCCACATAACACGCTATGCTTTTATTTAGGGAAGAGGGGAACGGGTTGTCTTCTCATACCACAGGGTTCCCAGGTTTTCTCTTAAAACGAAGTATTGCACCAGTACCGATTTAACTTCAATAAAATGTAAATTGACCTCTGCAAGTTGAAACTAGGGTTCGTTTCTAAATAAATATGTCGTTTTAGGTAATACAATTAGGCTTGAGAAGATCAATTGACAAATCCATTTCTTCGCTCTGGTGTAGGGGCAAAGTGCGGGGTTGAGTTCTGCCAATCAACACTAATATCTCCAGAATTCGGCAGAAATTGGGGAACGGAGTGTCTTAACACTAGGTTCCCTCTGCCTACCCTGCTGTATGCGGGATACAGCGTAAAGCTGAAAAATAAGACTAAAAAGGGCTTCATTTTAAATACTTGGTATACCCAATGATATATTCAATCTTGGAAAAATTGGATTCGCTATCGAACTGGTTTGTAAGAGACATAGATTTATGTATTTACTTCTTTTAGCTTCACGTTTTACCCTGCACATAATAGGATCGACAGAGGGAACCTGGGAACCTAGTACTTAGACACTCCGTTTCTTAAGAAGAGGCTTTCGTTTCCTACTTTCTAAGAATCCTTCAAGCATTGAGCAAGTGAATTGAGTGGCAGAGCTCAACGCCGTGCTTTGCCGCGTCACCAGAGCAAGAAATAGAAAATATGAAAAATTTCATTCCTCTGGGTCGAAATGGAACCCACACCTGTCACGTTTACAGTCGCAAGCTTGTATCCCAGCGCCACGACGGCCTCAACAATTACATGTTCTGTAAAAAATATAACTTTCCACATTTTAAGAAACCTAGACACCAACGTGGCTCATTGGGAGAGCATCGTACATTAAACTCGACGAATGTGGAATCTATTTCTACTCGAGGTAATGTTTATTTTTAAATTATTTTCATTTCTGATAATACAAAGCATGATTTTGGGTTCATCTCCAGACAGCGAAATTTATTGACAAGACTAGATTATCTCTAACTATCCTGTTATGCGGGAAAAGCGTGAAAATACAAGGAAGAATCGAAAGATATTTCACCGGCTTATCTCACTAAATCCAAAAAGGAAACAAATGTATTGTTAAAAAATAAAAATACCTCTCTATATTAATACCTACATTCTTGTAAAGAAAATAAAAGTAAAAAGTCGCCCAAATTTAATAAAATTCTTTTAGTCCATACGTGATCAAGAGTAGTAACTTCCTACTCTACGTTTCAAGTTACTTTTACGGCTTTGCTAATTTATTGAATCAATAAACTAGGAAAGCAAATAAATAAAGTGATTTTTTGCAAGAAAATACTTTCTTTACTTTTTCATGAGATTGTACTATTTTTGATGGGCGGGCCAGGAGAATCGTGTGTTGAAACACTCCGTTCTCCACCCGTCGCCCATGTCCGAGACATTGCGTTGGATAGTAACCTATAAAATTGACAAATATCATTATAATGATATAACTTTATCTCTACACATTTAAGAAAATTGGCAGAGAAAATCAAGTGAATAGAATATCCATTCTCTAATTGACACAAATTCAAAGTCGTGTAAATTATGTATGACATCACATGCTTTGTATGACGTTCTTGTTTGTTACGACGCCGTCAACTGTTATAATTAATTATTAAGATGCAATTATGGCGTTTCCTATACTAGCAATTACATTATATTATGTTAGTACTACTGGCCGCCCGAAACTTTGTTTACATTGAAACGTAAAAACTGGTTTTAGTTTTCCTGTAGGAATTTTAAGAAATTCTCTTTTAGTGCTTCCCTTCACTCCCAAAGGTATCGCATGCTATTTTCAGCGTTCTACTCCGCGTTGTTGTCACGCTGTCCCACGAATACAGCTAGGTAGGCAGAAGGAACATTCCACTTTCCGTGCAATTTTCAAGACATTGCCTATTGAATGGCGGACCTCAACGCCACGCTTTGTTGGTAATAAGATAAAACACAAAACGAGAAAACGAATGTAATATTCATTCGCCGAGTGCAAATCGAACCCACAACCATCTCACTTACAATTAGCTGCTGCCACTGCGCCACGAATCATTGAATATAAATGTCAACATTTAATTATTAACGTGTTAGTGCCACATCATTTGTCATACGTTGGCTTTGGTCCAGACATTCAAAATGTGATTAGCCTCATATACTCTCTACTTCATTACATATTTTATGATATTATTATATTATTTATTTTTATTTTCCAGAAAAACGTGGCTGAAAAACACTACTTAACATGTCCTCTTGAAGGTACAGCGGTACGTGGGGAACGGAGTGTTTTAATACTAAGTTTTCTCTGCTTACCATACTATATGCTGGATACAGGGCGGCGTTAATTCGAAATTAATAAGATACTTCATACGACGAAACGACGATGTTTGATTGCAAATTTTATTCTCATAGAAGTACGAAACGATAATTTATAACAGTATTTACGCGTGAAATTTTAGCTTCACGCTGGATCCGGCATGTAGCAGGGTAGGCAGAGGCCAGGAGTGACGACACTCCGCTCCCCACATTCAGCCGAATTTTAAACGCGTTTAGTGGCGGAAGTCAACGCCGCGCTTTTGTCTGAACAACAGAAAGAAGAAATTAAAATATTAAATAACCCTTACTCTAGAGTGGGTATCGAACCTATAACTTATTATGTTTACAGTCATACGCTTGTGCCCCTGTGCTACAACTGGCCTCCACAAAATATATATTCAAAATATATAAAAATCTTGTGTTAGTAAAGAAAGAAAGGTGTTCTTTATAGAGAAAAACATAGCGTACCTAATTTCACATTTTTTAAAAGGTAAACAGCAGTGGCCAAATTACGCGATTGTTGATTTTTAATATCACAGATTTTTTTTTTAATTTAATTGAAAACGTATGACTGAAATAAAATATTATTTTATATATTAGCTTCGTGTTTATCTCGTATAGCAGTAGAGAAAGAACAAATAAAACATGTCGTTATCCGATTTCCTCCTAAATCCAATACAATACGTGTTGAATGACGAAATTCAACTCAAATTCAGACTGCATCCCGCACATAGCAGGTTACACAGAGAAAACTGGCAACCTAGTGCTAAGTCACTCCGTTCTTACTAAGTTACTTCCGTTCTCCACTTTCCGTTGAATTCTCGCGGCATTGCGTTACTAGCGAAGGTGGAAAATAGAAAATATTAAATATTTTATTCCCTTAAGTGCAAATCGAAGCCCCAACCGTCGCACACTTGTACCTCTGTAAATCTTAAAGAATAATACTACTCATATTAATAATATTATGAATGTTAATTTTTCATGTTTATGTGTTCACAACAGTGACATTAAAAGAATAAGAGGGAAGACAATGTTATATTTTTTTTGAAAAACACACATTTAAAAAACATTAAAAATATAATGTTATATTTTACACTAGCGGCCCGCCCACGGCTTCGCCCGCTTAAAATACATGATTATTTAATAAGCAGAATTGATTGACAACTATAATAAAATAAATAAATAAATCAGCTTCACGCTGTATTCCGCACACAGCAGAGTAGGCAGAGGGAACCTAGTGTTAAGACACTCCGTTCCCCACTTTCTGCCGAATTCTCGAGGCATTGCGTGTTGAGTGGCAGAACTCAACGCCGCGCTTAACCTTGACAC
>JAATLQ010035536.1:0-16052 GCA_013421005.1 Heliconius erato x Heliconius himera
CCCCCCCGCCCCCCTATAGTGCTTACGTAATACTTGAACGGCCCCAAACCTTTCAAATCCAAGTTTTCCTTTCCTAAGTGTGGAATAATACTTAAAAAATGTTTAATTAAGCCCTCCATGTGGAATCGAACCTACAGTCGTTATGTTTACAGCCAGACGCTGTTCCCTAGCGCTACGACGACCTTAAAACAAATAAACTAAAAAAAGAAATAATTGCCTACAGTTAAAACAAGATAGTTTATAAATAGTTTAGTTTGATTTATTTCGCTCTAAACAGAAGTAACGCCGAATACCCTCAGTGCATTGTGAAATATACTACCAATCAACTTAGATATGCACATTTGTTTTACACAATTTTTCAGCTTTGTATTGCATTTTCGTTTTTTTTTGTTGTTTTTGTAGGAGTGGTTTAAATATTGTAGTAATTATTATAATTTTTTTTGTTACTGCGTAACTGTGTAATAAGAATTTCAGAGAAAACCGCAGTGTTAAAATCTTCGGTGGGGCTTACAAAAATATTATTCACCACTAAACCGGTCCAGTGTTTCATTTCAAATGTTAAAATTCGTAATAATCTAAGATATTGTTAAATCTAAAAACCATTGCAAAAAAGAGCTGATATCGACATTATAAAAAAAATGTGGTATTCAACTCAATAAGATTAGAATATAAAAAGTATATTAAAAAAATAAAAAGTATACTTTCTTAAATTAATAATAATTATTCTTCAATTTTAATTTTCTTGTTGGAATCCAACGCACAGCTGTCGCATTTACAATCAAGATTTTTGTTAAAAATTGTTTAATTACACACATTAAAATCTTTTATATATTATATATATAAAAGAAATTAAATCAGCTTCACGCTGTATCCTGCACACAGCAGGGTAGACACAGGGAACCTAGTGTTAAGACACTCCGTTCCCCACTTTCTGCCGAATTCTGGAGGCATTGCGTGTTGAGTGGCACATGTAAAACACTAAACTTCTAATGTGTATAATTAAACATTTTTAACAACAATCTTGCTTGTAAATGTGAAGGTTGTGCGTTGGATTCCAACAATAAAATTTAACTTGTTTTATAATTGTCATTAATCAACTTCACGCTGTATCCCGCACGCAGAGGGAACCTAGTGCTAAGACACTCCGTTCACCACTTTCTGCCGAATTCTGGAGGCATAGCGTGTTGAGTGGCAGAACTCAATGCCGCGCTTAACCTCGACACCAGAGCGAAGAAATGGAAATATAAATTTAAGTAAATATATCATCTCCTCGAGTGGGGATCGAACCCACAACCAGTCGGTTTTACAGTCACACCTCGTGCCGCTGCGCCACGACTGGCCTTCCGTCAAAAATATATATTAAATTTTATATGAATGTGTAATTTAGCATTCTCTCGCGCTTAAAACGAAACAACACCAATCACACTTACAGTCAGATGCAAAATATATATATATATATATATTAGACACAAAATAAGGCATTTTAAATTAAAATCCTACTAAATTAAAAGTTTTTAATAACATACCTACTTAGCGCTACGTGAAATAGATATTTAACTAAAATCATCAGTTCTTTAATAATGTTTTAGGAAGTCTTAGGTTCAATTCTCGTTTAAGACAATTTTGACAATTTATGTATAATTTTATCGTCATAGCTTTTAGGTTTCTCGGGTATATTACCTATAATAAAGTGGTAATTTGGGGTAAAGACTTCCTTAGCAAGTTCCTCATAAGAGCATGTATCTACTTTGTAGGGCTTTATCTGATTTACATATAACTTTGAGCAATTAGAATCAGATTTAGCCTTTTAAATACAATTATATTTAAAATGGATTTACCATTTTCAACCCCCAAACAACCCCTAATTATATAAAGAATGTTTCGTTTTAAGCGTCTGATTGTAAACGCGACGATTGTGGATTCGATTCCTATTTGGGGGAATTCATTATTTAAGTAGATTTCTAAGCGATGGCTTTTTTTATGATTGGTAAAGTGTGTGACTATAAACGTGGGTTGGATTCCCTCGGAAACACGAAATATTTAATATTTTCAGTCTCCCGCTCCAGTAAGTAAGAAAAGCGTGACATTGACTTCCGCCATTTAACCCGCGATGCTTCTAAAAATTCAGCGGAAAGTGGAGAATAGAGTATCTTAGCACTATGCCTATATGTGCGGATATATATGTATGTCATGTGGGCACGATCTGAGGAAATAAAATATTTATTTAATTTTTTATTTTTAATTTCTTCGCTATGGTGTTGAGGCAAAGCTCGGCGTTGAGTTCCGTCTTACCTGGGTTTCCTTTGCCTACCGTGCTGTTTGCGGTATGTAGCGTGAATCTAATTTAATTTTGATTTGATTTTGAAACCTAACAATTTATGTTTATTACTTACATTATGATTACCTATAGTAAATATATCATCAAAGCCATTCTTTTTTAAATTAACACAAGATTCAAGTTAAGAATTTTGTTTAAAATGTGTAATAATTGTGTAAATCAAAGAACTTTTCGCACTTTCCGCTGAGTTTTCGAAACGTTCTCTGTTGATTGGCGGAGCTCAACGCCGCCCTTTATCACGGTACCAGAACGAAGAAATGAAATATGGGCCACTGGTACATTAAAATATCAACATTTCAGAGCAAACATATCCTTATATCAATTTTAGTCCCTTTTCTAAACAGCTTTTAAAAATAAACATTTCACCTAAACTCAAATGTAACGAAGAAAATACGTAGAAAATTGTAAATTCTGTTTCTGTAAGAATTTCCTTACATCACGAAGTCGGTTTAAAAATTCAACACCCAGCATCGGTACCTGTACATAGATAGGATAGGAGGGTCTTGTAAGTCTAAATTGAAAATACTTGAAACTAAACTACTCAACATTGACCGATTTAACCTTTTTCCCAAACGTGAGTGACAGACAGACAGACAGGTTTTTTTGTGGCTATATATGGAAATTGTTGTATTATATAAAAAAATATTGTTTTTTTTTAAATTATCTTTAAATAACAAATTAAAAAGCTATCGGTATTAAGTAGCTTTATTTTTAATAATTATCATACGTTTTTCCCCATTGCGGCGAAGCCCCAAAAGAGGATTATATTTTTAGTGCATGTATGTCCGTTTCTTTGTTTCATTGTAACTGTTAAACCAGTAAATTGATTTTGATAAATTATATGTCGTTAGATTTATGTTACCAGATTTGATAAATTTTTTTTTTGATTAACAAATCAAAAAAAAAAAAAAATCATACAGTTGCCTGTTATAGTATGCCTAGGATTTCTTATTATATAAAATCTATTTTTCGCACGATACTCCACATTTCGTCGACTTTCAAGACATTGCGTATTTAATAACGCAACTGAACACCGTATCTTGTCTTGTTCGACAGCTAATATAAAAAAAAACGTCAGAATCAAAATCACGTTGCACCAAAAACACCGCCAAATCCATTTTACAAATCTAAATCAAACCAAAGCTTTATTATCTAATAACTACCCACATCGTCCACGTATAGTTAAAACGGGCATATATCCGGAATATTCATATAATTTAAACAGAATAAAGCGCTATATGCTCATCTGTTTATGAAAGGGTTGAACAAACAACTATCGCGAGGGCCCTCACGCACCAGTTCGAGTGCGCGTGCATTTAACGATGCCCAAACTTGGCTTGATTTACGATGGAACTTGTGATCTTCAGATTGTTTTTATTGTCCTAAGTTCTGCTAAAATACTAAAATATTATTGAGGCCAGTTGCCTCGACACGACTGTAAGGACAGGTCGTGGGTTTGATTCCTACTCGAGGAAATGTGTTATTTCCTCGTTATGATAACGAGGAAACAATTGCGCGGCGTTGAGTTTCGCTTCTCAATACGCAATGCTTTCAAAACTTGGCGGAAAGTAGGAAACAAAAGCACCTACTTAGAAGCCTTACCTAGAAGCTTAAATAAAAAAAAAACAAATATATTTTACTGAAAATTTGTAGTTAAATTATATAAGCTAAGCCAGTCAAAACAAGTTAATTCCAACGTGATGATTGCAAATTCGAATCCCACGAATACTAATGTACATCTTAATTTAATTTTTCTTATCCACTTAAATAATTATGTCATTTGATTCCGCTACGTGTATATTATACATATTGTATACCTAATATAAAATAGATACCACCAAGATTGAACTGACAAACATTATTTAAAATTTTACATTAGCAACTGAACCCACATACTCGTTTTAACTAATAGGATAATCTAAATTAAATACCATCAATTTCAATGTAAGCCACTGTAGTCATCATTCATTCCGGTCTCATAAACTTATATATAGAATGTGATAATTACCTCATGCAGTAAATCAGTACTAAGTCACTGGACTAACTGACAGACCGTGTGCTTATTTGCTGTGTAACAACATTTAGCTGTAAACGTGATGGTTGCGGGTTCATTTTTCTGCACTGGCGAGACAAAATGCGGCGAAAATTGTCGTCAGTAGCGGATATCTCATCGGCGGGCAGCTCTCTACTCTGCGTTATACGCTAAGGTAAAAAAAAGATGCTATTACATAATTAACATTACATAATCAGAAGCCAGTCGTGGCGCAGGAGTACAAAGTGTGGCTCGTGGAGATGAAATATTTATTTATATGTATATTTCCATTTCTTCGCTCTGGTGTCGAGGCAAAGCGCGGCGTTGAGTTCTGCCACTCAACAGACAGGGGGACAGGAGGCATTGCGCTCCGGAATTCGGCAGAAAGTGGGGAACGGAGTTCCTTAATATTAGGTTCCCTCTGCCTACCCTGCTGTGTACGGGATTCAGCGTGAAGCAATTTTTTTTTATTAGATACATAATCATAAAATTTTAAGTAATACTTATTAACAAAACGTATAAAAATTTGTCCAACCGCCTCTTTGGACAGTTTCTAAAAGAGGCGCGGGTTCAAATCTCGCTACGTTAAATTTTTTATAAATTTTTTTAATAAGTGTTTTTCTTTCCTAAGTGTTGAAAAACACTTTAAAATTGCTTAGGTATGGATATATTGAATATTTTCAATTTCATAAAAATTAAGCAAACCGTCTTACACTTTACGCCCAATTCTCGAGTCATTATTCTAGAGTCTTGATTTTGTTTTTGGAGCAAGAAATTTTAAATAATTCATTCCCCCGAGTGAAAATCGAACTGCTTTTACTGTCAGAAGCTATTCTTAAAGAAATTTCCATCACTGAACTCACAACCTTTGCATAATAAACGAGCAAGCACTACTAAGCAATAAAATTAAAATTAAAAGGTACTACATTACACGTACATTGCACTTGTCGCTATTTGAAATAAGACTAAACTGCGGTAAGTAAATGCGTCATTAAAAATACTTGCATGAAGTGTTTTTTATAGTAACCACAACTCCCTCAATTCTAGCCTTTATATGAATTTAGATAAGATTTTCTAAAGTTTCCAACGTTTTACAGAAATTATACACGGATACTGTAATTTTGTTCTTTAAGTCTCATTTTTTTAAATTGTATTTTTGCAAATTTTTATATATTTTTTTTATCAAGAATAGGTGTAAACTTAATTTGAACGCGGTAGGTAGGAAAAATGGAGGATATCATTGCGATTTTTTTTTCTATCGTTTGCAAAAAGATCTCGGCCTGTAAAGTACTATCATCAGTTCATTTCGAGAATGTTCTTTGAATCCGGCAAAAGTAATATTATTTCGAAGAGGAGCTCGAAAAGTGGTTTGCGTTAAAAGCATCTGAGTCTAGGCCCTAAATAAATGAAAAAAAAAATCGAATATAAAAAAAATTGAAATAAAATCTATTACAAAACGATTGTAGTTGATTTCTTACCGAATCAACACATTTGTCCGCAAACTTGTTTGTCTATTTTTATCAGTTGTACTTCTCGTTGCTGTAATCCTGAAACTGGTACCAAACCCTCAATATCCGACTCACACTTGACTGGATTTTTGTATATGCGCAGTTACATATGTATTTTTTTTAAAACCTATATCTCTCAATAATAGGTACAATAAAGTCAAAAACAGTATTTTATTAGTAAAAGCTCCAAGAAAGCTCACAATCAAATCAAGTGTGACCAATAAACAACGCCTGTTGTTCGAGCAACTTCTTCAAACTTTGAAACATGTAATTCCCAAGTCCCGGGAAAAATAAATTTCATTCCGAGGACAATTCCTGAAATAAAACTATAACATTTTTATATATATATATATATATATATATATATATATATATATATATATATATATATATATATTAATATTTATATTTTTTTATAATTATAAATTTTCTAAATTTTTAAGAATTACTGTCAGAAACGAAAATACATTAATTACATTAATTACAATTCAATAATTTTTTCTACCAATTCGGAAACCTCACCTGCTAAATTAGCTTAAGCAGACGGTGAAACTGTTTATAATATTTTAAGTAAAATCATCACCTTAGAGAAAGGTGTATGCTACAAGTCATTGGCAGGCAAGACAACAAGTCGGAACGAACTGTTATGAGGATTTTGCTTAACCACTTTTTAAAAAAGAATAAAAAGATTTAAAAAGGAATAAAATGTTTATTAAGAAAGTCAAAAATAAAATGTCAAAGAAGCTCAGCAAAATATGCTGACAGGGAAATAAGGAATTATAGGACTAAGGGTAACTATATACAGAACTAGTATATAACAGAACGAACTAAAGACCGGAAATTCTTAGCGGAATATTTTAAACTAGGTTCCCAAGTTCCCTCTGGCTATTCTGCTGTGTGTGGGATACAATATCAAATTTAAAAAACAAAAACATCATTATCTCAATTTAAAAGAACCCACAACTCAATATGTCACAGAGTTTATAAAGTTGCCTTGAGGTGAAAAGCAGATTTGCACTAAAGATATAACAAATGAGCCTAGCGCTTAAAAAATAGCTTAAAAAATGCTGACATTTTCTCTGTATATATTTTTCATTTCATCGCCTTTTAGAAAAATATCGGGATAAAAATATATCGTACTAAATATCATAAGAAGTAAATACATATGAATTTAATTTAGTGTGTGTATTACATTTTATTTAAAAATAAAAATAAAATAAATCAGCTTTACGCTGTATCCTGCACACAGCAGGGTAGGCAGAGAGAAACTAGTGTTAAGACACTCCGTTCCCCACTTTCTGCTGAATTCTGGACGCATTGCGTGTTGAGTGGCAGAACTCAACGCCGCGCTTTGCCTCGATACCAGAGCGAAGAAATGGAAATATAAATTTAAATAAATATTTCATCTCCTCGAGTGGGGATCGAACCCGCAACCAGTCGATTTTACAGCCACACTTTGTGCCTCTGCGCCACGACTGGCCTCACATTTTATTTATTTTTAGAATATTATATTAATTAAATAAAAAAATGTTTCGTCCATCGGTGCCATTACCCTATTATTCAAATCACTTCGCTTAAATAACATATTATACGCCTCACAAACGCTCTATAAGTCACAATTATGGCAGATCGCCAAAATTTATCTTGGAATATCAAAAATAAATTGTAAAAAATGTAAAAACTTCGACTTTTAGCTCAAGCGTATTAGTTCAAAGAGATATTTTTTACAGATTTGATCTGGAAAATATAGTTTCTACGTTACAGAGTCACTTCCAGATAATTAGTAGATTTATTTGGCGCTCTGTACGAAAGTTGCAATTAAGGAAATGCATATATCAAAATGTCTTTAGATAACTTACTAGCGACCGGCTCGCGGCTTGCCTTTAAAAAAATGTTAATTTGTTAGGCAATATCTTTACATTTGAAAAACATCCAATTCAATAAATTGATTTAAACGAAAGAAACAGTTGTTAAGGGAAATTTGCCAAAATACAATAATGAAAACTGCATTAAAATCGGTGAAGCCGTTTCTAATTCTGATTTTTAAAGATGCGTGCACAAACGCACAGACAATCTAACTAGCAGAGATTTCTTTTTAAGCATAATTTTGGATTCGATTACATTGATATATACCCCGAATAATTTAGTATATGTATAGATTATGCCATCGTGTATTGGGATTTGAAGTGCGAAGGTTGTGAGTTCGATTTTTATTCCGTAAATTGATTATATTCAAACCGCCCAGTCTGCCGCCCACAAAGAAACGCGCAAAGTCTCGATTGAAGTGGAGAACGTATTTTTCTGTTTATCCGACTTGAAATTACTTTTAAACTTTCTCGCTCTGGTAACAAGACAAGTTGCAGTGTTGAGCTCCGCCACTGACGTAATAATAAATTGGACGGAAAGTGGAGACCGGAGTGTTTTAATATTCGTTTTTTTCTGTTTATCGACTTAAGTGCAGAATATAGCACGAAGCCAAGCCGAAAACAATTTATTTCTTAATTTTATTAATCGCATCATTAAATTGAGTGAACCAGTCGTGGCGCAGGGGCACAAAGTGTGATTGTAAAACCGACTGGTTGTGGGTTCAATCCCCACTCGAGGAGATGAAATATTTATTTAAATTTATATTCCATTTCTTCGCTCTGGTGTCGACGAAAAGCGCGGCGATGAGTTCTGCCACTCAACACGCAAAACCTCCACAATTCGGCAGAAAGTGGGGAACGGAGTGTCTTAACACTAAATTCCCTCTGATCTAAATCACTCGATTCCCTCTGATCTGAATCTGAAGTTGATTTGATTTGATGATCATTAAATGACAAGCCAAAATTAAATTACACGTGTAAAGCATTTCAAATATTAAATTAAATCAGCATCCAACATCATAAAAAATAAATAAAAACGACAAAAGCTACGGTACAGTACATTAAGAGCTATAAGACATTAACATTAAATATTCTTAAAAAATCTGACAATCATCATTCTTCATACTTTGTTTTATTCTGTTTTAATTTTTTTCCCCCCGTTTTTTGTCATCTCCCTTCGCAGTTCGTCTTTTGTAATTAAGTAATTATACAGATCGCACAGATTACGTTAAAAATTAAGTCACTGTAAGAAAATGGACGAAATTAAAGAAAATCGTTTTTTTTTTGCTTATTTTCGTTTTATTTATAAACTAGCGACCCGCTCGCGGCTTCGCCCGCTTATACCACAGAATTATTTACCTATTATGTATGTTTGCAGCGCAATGAAGATTTTTTATGAGAAAGTTATTAAAACTTTAGGTCGCATTTTTGTATCTCCTATAAGAAAGAATCTTCAATTGAATGTTTGAAATAAAAACATAACTTATCGATACTTACAAAATCCTAACTCATCAGTGTCTGTACATAGTAGATATTACAATTAACAATGTAATAAAACTTGGTCAGTTGATCTGTTTGTCTGTGCGTTTTTTCACGATAATCTCAGAAACTGCTTAACCGATTTAAATACTTTTTTTGTTTGTATTTTGGCAAACTTTAAGGGCTTAAATATTGAGTATTAGTTTTATTTCAATCAGCTTCACGCTGTATCCCACACACAGCAGGTTAGGCAAAGGGAACCTAGTGTTAAGACATTCCCTACTTTCTGCCGAATTCTGGAGGCATTGCGTGTTGCGTGGCAGAACTCAACGCCTTGCTTAACCTCGACACCAGTGCGACGAAATGGAAATATAAATTTAAGTAAATATTTCATCTCCTCGAGTAGGGATCGAACATCGTTTAATCGGCTCACACAAAGTTAAAACCAGATACACGCTTTATCCCGCCTTTAGCAGGGCAACTTAGTGTTAAGATATTGCGCGTAATGTGTGACTGATGTGCGAACTGAAAATATTATTAAACGAAATGAAAATATTATTAAATTATAATTCAATCCTCCAAGTGGGGATCGGACCCACACCAGTCGCGTTACAGCCACAACTTTGTGCCCCTGTGCCGCGACGGCCTTTAACAAAGAAGAGAGGAGAAGCGTCAGCGCTCCTTTTACGGAAACAGCATATAGGGTAAAATATTTTAAAGAAATTAAGCAATATACATCAACAGTGAAGACGGAGGTTTTTTGTTCATTTCACGATGTTTATTCATATCTATATTTCGTGTGACGCGGTTACGCATAGATACCAATAACGTAAACACATGCTACTACATAAATACTACTAAAATCTTTAGAACTTTGAACTTTGCCGCCAATATCTACGACTCGATTTCGGAATGAGGCGTATGCGGCGGTTTCCCTTTGATAGGTTTATGTGTGCGTGCGTCGTTCTCGACAAATTATATTTAATTTACAACGATAATTTTGTTATTTATTTTGTTTGAAAACATAACTTTTTTATTATTGGGTTTTTATAGAGTAGTTAAAACTGTGGTTTTATTTAAAGTGGTGCTGACAAAAAAACTTTGTATAATTGAGCATGTTTAATATTTATAGTATTTTTTTGGTTAATTAATACCAATAGTTATTACAACACTTGCGAAGGAAGCAAAATTACCAATATTCTTATAGTTAATAAATTAATTATTTTTTCAAATTAAAAATAGTCTATGTTTTTCATGATAATGACGGGAAAATATTCAAAATGTTCAAAATTACACTATAATACCAAATAGTATTGACATTGTAGTGTTGATAGTAATTGAAAATAGTTATACTACAGGAGGATACCTTCATATGCACTGTTTAAACCTGTTTTTATGATATAATGTAGAATAATATATTCTATAAAGGAATCACATTCTTTTTATTCTTTAACTATAACACGTAAATACAATTTTTAGAGGTTACTTTGTACTAAGATGGCATGGCTCTGTTCCCGCACTTACGTCCCTGATATATTGATATAAATAATAAAAATATAAAATATTGGAAAAAAAAGGAGAAGAAACGCAATTATATTGCATTTTTTTTTCATACTTGAAACGTATTAATAAATTTACATACAATTCATTTGTTTTGAATATAGCATTAAGTTTAGTCAGCTTCACGTTATTTTAACAGATGACATTAATATATTTGATACTTCCTTAACATGATTATTTATTTTTTATATATAAAGTCTTGAGAAAGTTCTGTTGAGAAATATATCTAATGTAAATGAATGCAACTTTATATATATATATATAACGCCAATGATTAAAATGTATTGACATCTCCGCGTCATCTAAACACAATATAAAGTTTTATAAACTATGAACTCACAATCAGAATTTACTTTCCAAATACATATACAATAATACCCCGGACGTACGCGGTAGGTCGAACGATTGCAGTGTAAGTCGAATTCGCGTAAGTCGGGGTTCAACTTTGCATATAAAGTTTCTTTAATCAGGACCAGAGTTTAAAAAAAACATAATTTAGAAGAAAAATGTTTAATAAAGTGTAGGATAATAAAAAAATTACATTGTTATGAATAAAGTAACCTAAACCGGAATTATTTTGAGCTGGAAGGCTTCATATATTCTAACAATGTTGCCTGCCGAGTTAAATTTTTCTTCTTTTACAATTCACAAATTTTCATTTTTACTTCAAAGTCTTTAATTATATTTCGTTTTCACTCCAAAGACAGTGTTTTCTTTTCTTGTTATGCTCAAATGACTCATTTTTCGTTCTTTTAGACGTTATAATTAGAGATTATAAGTAAAACGCACTGCGCACGTAAAACAATTTCACGTGGAACATGTTTAAACCTGTCGCAAACTGAACACTGAGTGGGCAGAGCGAGAGAGCCGATGCGCGGCAATCAAAATGAAAAACCGTGTATCTCCGAATTCGCGTAAAACGGGGTAGCGTAAGTCGGGGTATTACTGTACTTTTTATTGCAGATATCGCCATTTGAGCTAGTCCCGAAAACTATACTTACTTTATTATTTTTGTTAATGTCCCCAACGTTGACGTTTAAAATAATAATTATGGTAGACTAAACAACTATTAATTGTACTTCTTTTTTCAGCTTCACGCTGTATCCCGCACGCAGCAGGGTAGGCAGAGGGAACCTAGTGTTAAGACACTACTTCCTGTTTCCTACTTTCCGTGGAATTCTGTAGGCATTGCGTGCTGAGAAGTGAAACTCAACGCCGCACTTTGCCTCGACACCAGAGCGATGAAATAGAAATATAAATTTAAATAAATATTTAATTTCCTCAAGTGGGAATAGAATCCACAACCAGTTTATGCTTTGTGCCCCTGTGCCACGAACGGCCTCAATTTACTTTCTTCTTATAAATTGTGGTTAAATACAATAATCGTAATTTAATTATGTCAAATTTCTATTAACCGACTTCTTAAAAGAGGAGGTCATCAATTCGACTGTATTTTTTATCCTTGTTACCTCAGAACTTTTGACTGTGTGAACCGATTTTGATGATTCTTTTTTTATTTGGAAGCTAGTGCGTCCCGTGTAGTCCTATTTTAATTTAGTTCATTTTCGACAATGGTATCTATGAAAAAATCATATAAATCTCAAATTTACATGATGTATGTGCGCGACAAATGGACTAATATCTCAATATCAACTCAACCGATTTTAATGATTCTTTTTTTATTAGAAAGGGTATTTATAAAGGGTAGTTTGGTGAAAGTTTGGTTAAGTTCAGAGTATGAAATTGATAACGATTGATATTGAAGAAGTCGATTTTTTTTATAAAAAAATATAATTATGTTATTTTTTCTGGTAAAATTTCTTTGTACTCTATGATAAAAACTATTCTATAAGTTGCATTAGGTTTTGAACTATTACCATGCTAAAAATAAATAAATTTCATACAGTAGTTATCGGTATTTTAAGTAATTTACATTTTTCAGTTTTTATTTTTTTTAAATAAAACTATAATGAAATTCGGAATGAAACCCAAAAAAAATGTACCTTGAGATCCTAGGCTAATACCATGCAAAAATTCATCAATTTCTGTCCAGTAGTTTTTGCGTGATTGACGAACAAACAAACAGACAGACAGACAGACAGACAGACAGATAGACAGACAAGAATTCTGTTGAGTGGTTTTTTAGTTTCTATAATCGACATATAAACCGACCTAATTTTTATTTTTTTTATATCTTTCATGTACAGAATTGACTTTTCTATCCTTTTATTATATATAGAGATTTTCCAAGTTAGAAATTGGGGAAATCTAGTAATACTGTTACTCTGGTTGATGGGATCTAAACGCCGCACTTTATTTAGCAAAGTCGTAAAGAAGAAAATATATATTTATACAATAATTTCTTTAAAATTTGCTTAAAATTATGTTTTTTAGATTACACGAATGCATCATTCTTCTTCTTTCTTCTATCATCAATCAAATATCCTTCTGCTGTTTCTTTGTATGGATTGCTATATAATGTAGTTACTATAAAAAAATATAGTGTTAACTGGCGGAACTCAACACTGCGCTTTATATTGCCAGAGCAGGGAGTTTAAATTAATTTATTTTCATGTACTAGTATCGTATCCACAATCATCGTATTTACAATCAGACACTATCCCAAAGTGCCACGACGGCTTCATATATATTTAATATGTTCTTATATAAAATATGCCATTTTTCAATGAATTTTTTAATAAGACAAACTTAAAATAATTAAATTTAATATAAAATGTAAATTTTCTAGGTTATTTCTATTGTTTAACATATGTATATATATAGCTTTGATTGGATACAGAATTATATATTTATTGGTACTAAGGCTATTAGGCGAGAGTGCCCTAATTCGTGATAATGCATGCCTGCATACTACAGGGAATTGTGCAGCTTTGGTAAATGTATGTGCATAGCCAAATTCACTTAAGAATACGAGTTATTTCCCATTCTATACTAGCTAGTTCTATATTTAGTATACAAATGTTTACATATATTGGAATACTTTAATATATTAAATATATAAAAAAAACACCCCTGAAGGCGTTTAGTTTAATCTACAAAGGCAACCTTGCAAGTATTGTGTTGTGAGCGAATTGTATGTAAATCAAACTGAAAGCGCTACAGCTATTCAATTTTTCTTTGTAATCGGAATCTTCTACAGCACAAAGTACAAAGGACTGTGTGTTTTAATACTCATTTTAAAGTGAAAAAGCGTGGTGTTAAGGGTGCATCTAGAGATATTTTCTAGAGTAGCCCATGACTTTAGCTTTGAACTTTTTTTTTATTAAAAAGATAAGGCAAACGAGAGTTCGGGTCACCTGTTTGTAAGTGATCACCATCGCCCACAACCCCCTGCAGCACCAGAGAAGCTACAGGTGCGTTGATGGCCTTTAAGGTGGAGATAGACGCGCTTTGAAGGTAGCCATGTCATATCGACCTGGAAATACTGCCGCAGGTAGGCCATTCCACTGTTCCATGGAATCTTGTAGACCTGTGGAGTGGACAACAGACTATTTCGGGATAGGCATGGTTCATCACTTCCCCTATTTTCACGTCTATGTGTGGTAGGCATAAAGAGCCTATTAACTATACTAATAGATAATTAAATGCAATTGCTGTTGAGTGGTGGAACTCATATTCAACCCCGCATCTTGCCTTAACAGAGCGAGAAATAGCAATTTATTTATTGTCCCGAGTGGTAATCAAACCTACAAACGCCGCAATAAGTCAACTGATTTAAACAAGTTTATTTAGTACATCAAGGATTTGAACAAGACTAACCTATCGCATACAGGCAAATTTAATTATAGTATCCACTGTGCCACAAGGGCTTAAGCCACAAAGAAGCCCGCAACAAAAGATGTCAACAATCGTCGGATGCAAACAGCGGTATTATATAGAGACCGCGATTTACTCTATTGCATTCAAACTAGATCCCCAATGGTTGATGGTGGTTGACAGTCGCTTTTATGTATTTAGACTTTGTGGGGATTAAGTTAGTTTTGTAAATATTAGTTTTAGTATATTGAAGTTGTAAAGTATATTAAACTTACCTTTTTTACTATGGTGATGGATAGCAGTATGACTTGCGTTTTTATGAGATTAGCGCGTCCAATCAAACTAACAATTTAGTTTCATAATTTTAATATGGGTATACTATTTTGAAGCAGAGAACGGATGGGTTTAATTACCACTAGGTTCTCCTCTCTAAGAGCAGGAGATATAAGAAACAAGGTCGATTCGCAATATTGTAATAATTTAAGCAAAACGCTTTTTTTAAATACAAAGAAAAAAAAATATTTACATATCTTGATATAGGTGTACTTATAGGTGTACTATATACATTTAAACACACACACACACACACACACACACATATATATATATATATATATATATATATATATATATATATATATATATATATATATATATATATATATATAACTTGAACAATACTTGTTATCAAATAACTCATTGCGTGAAATACAAGAAGGTATAGAAAATACAGGACTCAGAATACAATGTAGATGACTTTTGTTTTGTTTTTAGCGAAATTTTTATCCTTATTGCTAGTTTAAGTACTATATAATTGTTTGTATCACGTTATCTTTAAGATAAGGCGCGAACTAATGATTAAAAAAAATATTGGATTGATAGCATGTGTTTTTGTGCTTCACTTTTTTTTATATAATCTGTACACAAGCGTGTGATTATAACGCGAAAGGATGTAGGTTGGAGTTCCACTCGGAAACCGGTTGCGGTTCTGAGGCGTAGATACAGTCGTTAATGAAGGTTGTGGTTTATTTTATGTGATATATTATTATATATTACTTGGCAGTTTCTCATTTGTATGCCGAAAATCTGCTATGCAAGAGAGTAAGTAGGCAAAAGGAATGTATTGTTAAAGCACTCTGTTACCCTCTTTCAGCCAAACTTTTGATATATTGCGTGTTAAGCAGCGCAACTTAACGCCAAATTTCGTCTATCATAAAAAAAAAACAGTTCCTATATTCACTCCTCTAAGTGTCCCACTACACTACAACGACCTCTTGAAAATTATCTTTTCTTTATTTTAATTATAAAATATTTCACTAGTTAGTTATTAAACAGATTCTCAGTTCGTTATTTATTTTTATATAAATCAGCTTCACGCCGTATCACGCATATAGTAGAGGTAGGTACGTAGAGAAAATCTAGTGTTGAGACACTCCGTTCCACGTTATTTATTTTTAAGCAATCTTTTTTGTATTTTACAACATATCAATAAA
>JAATLQ010035536.1:16152-29830 GCA_013421005.1 Heliconius erato x Heliconius himera
ACTGCAAAACCGACTGGTTGTGGGTTCGATCCCCACTCGAAGAGATGAAATATTTACTTAAATTTATATTTCCATTTCTTCGCTCTGGTGTCGAGGTTAAGCGCGGCGTTGAGTTCTGCCACTCAACACGCAATGCCTCCAGAATTCGGCAGAAAGTGGGGAACGGAGTGTCTTAACACTAGGTTCCCTCTGCCTACCCTGCTGTGTGCGGGATACAGCGTGAAGCTAATTTAATTTTTATTTTATCAATAAAATATTTGATTTAAAATCGAAATTTAAAATATTTTATACTAATTTAGCATGCCTAGACTTAAAAAATATCCTTCTAAAAACATAGGAAAAATATGCTCACATAATTTACGGTATACGCTAAGCACATCGACAGGGCAAGTTCCGGTATCTAAAATATTTTGAACCATCGAAAATTATGCGATAAATTTCGCTTGGATACTACGAAATAACCTAGCCGAAACTAAAATGATAATGTTGCATGCCGCCGCGCCATAACGGCGAAAGCGTCTGTCTTGCTAAACGAAGAGCATTTATCATATACAGTCAACATTTTAAAATGTATAGAATGTCTATTAAATATTGTGTTGTGCGTTGGTTTGTTTGTGAAAAGTTTTTGTTGTTGGAGTTAGTAGTAGATTTTTCTGTTTTAGGGTTCCGTAGCTTAAAATTGTCAAATTTTAAGTAACAACGTACAATAGAAATAAAGGAGAAAATTTTTAGGTATTTCATAGAAAAAAAAACATTACGAACTTATATTTGTAGTCCATTTCATACAACATACGCTTGCAAATTAGTACATCCCGTTGACCTACAATCCTGAAATTGGTACGGAAATCCGATGGGCGAATCTAATTGACATTTAATCATGTTTTTTTTCTCTATTTTAGAATGGAAGTTGCTCCACTGATGTTTCCTGTATAGGAAGGTAGGCAGAGTAAATATAATATATTGGTAGTCGATATTATCGAAACTTTGTAAATTGAGAATAGAACTCAAAGTCGCTCTTTTGTCTTATAACAGCGGAGAAATGAGAACCATTGGAATATTTTCACTGAAAAATGGAAAACGAACCCATAATCAACGCATTTATAGTCAGGCACTGTTTCCCCACAGTGAAAGAGTTTATTATGCATTTTTACTTATAATCAAAAAAAAATACATTTTTTGATACTAAAACACGAATAACACCGCAGGAAATAACTATATCTCTAAAGTTAAACTAGAACGTCTTAAACAGACATTAAGTATAATATGATTTTAAATGGATCCGTTCGCTATTAGATTGTTGGATAGATAACTTTTGATATCATTCATACCTAGTTCGTATTTAAATATTTCCTGGGCTTTATTACGACTGCCATTAAGCATTTAGTGATTTAAAAGGATAATATTGTAAGCTTTTCGTTTTATTGTTGCCCATAAATATGTTTAAAAAGAAAAGTTTTGAAGACATTTCGTATTGAGTGGCGGAACTCTACGCCGCACTTTGCCTCGTTATTAGAGCGGGGAAATGAAAATATTGAATATTTCTCTTTCTCGAGTAGGAATCGAACCGAAAAACTGCCGCGTTTAACGATATGTTGATAATTATTTTCTTTAACGTGTATTTTATGGATATTCAATAATAAAAATTATCCTTATATCAATTTGGAATTATGAATGCAATTTGCGGTTGAATGAAAGTTGTAATTTTAAGGGTTCCTTACCTCAAAAAGGAAAAAGAGAGGCCCTTTAGAATCACTTTATAATCCGTCTGTTCATCTGTCAAGACCATTTATCTCAAGATAGCGTGGAGATAACAAGCTGAAAAAATTAAGCTTCTAAATCAAAATACAAGAACATTTATGCATCGTCTTTGTTGTATTTTATATGAAATTCGCCGCGTACACAAAACCTTTAGATTACTTACCGTGGACCTACAGTTTTGAAATGTGGCATGAAGTGGGAACTTTCAATACAAATAAAGGAAAAAATCTAAAAAAAATGAAAATGAGTAGTACTTTTCTTACAAAATGAGCATACACCGCAAACTAAGCTTAAGCTTGTCAATATTTATAAGTTGGACGTCTCATTGACCTACAATACTGAAATTGATACGAAACCCTCGGGAGGTGAATCTGACTCACACTGGACCGGATTTTAGAACCTAAAAAGAAGTGGTGAGATTCCACTTTTTTTTAGATTCTAAAACGAACCGGTGGCTGAAGTCAACGATACAAACGTGCAAAGTCTTAAAAATAGACAATAAAAAAAAGTGGGGAACAAAGTGTCTCAACACTAAATTCTCTCTGCCTTCCCTGATATAACTATTATCATTTACCGCCTTATATTTTATTTGCTTAATATAAACTTTAAAAGAAGCAACTGCTTGTTTTTTAAGAGTTCCTTACAAAAGGAACAAAGTAAAATTTTCAAAGAACTTTAGAACCAATTGGAGAATGTCTAAACACGATTTTAAAGGACAAGCGAGTCAAACAGCCGTTAAGCCGGCGACTCGAAAGAGATCTCAGATATGCGATCCACAGGGAAATGGAAATGCACTTAATGCATACGTAATCAAATTATCTCAGTGCGCGGCTGGCTTGAGCTTGGCTGGCTGTTACACTGTACGTGGTTTTTTTTATTTGGTATTAAAGATTTTTGGTGATGGGTGTGGGCTTAAATCAGGATCAAACCCACATCACAAGAAGGCTGTACAGTCTGATTGTATACACGACGGTTGTGGGTTCGATTTTTATTTGTAGAAGTGAATTATACGTATGTTGGATAAGAAATTTGAACACTAGGTTCCCTACTACTACCTGCTATCTATAAGAATAAGCTGCGGTGTTAAGTTTTACCTTTTAGCACATAATGTCTTGAAACGGAAAAGATTGTATGTTAATCGCGCTATCAAGAAATACGGGTTCAATTATTAATTTAGGTATATTAACTCAATGCCGGATTAAGCCGGATTATAAAAAAGTTATAGTGTATATTGTTTCGATGTAACCCACTGCACCTGCGGTCAGTGTTACTTCGGTCTCTCATTTCCGTATGACCACGCGGGCAAATCTGTATATAAGTACATAAATTTGAAAAATATAATAGCAAGGTAGGGACAGGGAGCCCGGGAACCTAGTGTTAAGACGCTCCGTTCCCATTTAGACACTTCCGTTCCCCATTTACGTTTCGGCTCGTTACCGGATCTTAGTCTAATTAATTACATTATTTAATATAATCTATTTAATTTAAATATGTGTCAATAATTTAAATATAACCGCGTCCAATTATAACGTGAAATTCACTTAGAAATTATTAAAAGTTTTCAAGTTGAATTAATAAAGCGAGACTCGGAGGAATTAAATGAATATTTAACAACGTATAATAAGTAGATGTTACGAACTTTTTTTTTATTCATATCATATAAACTGCACTCAATTATTTCTGTTTCTTCCACAATTTTGTTTTATAATAAAAATTGTATACCTGCACTATACAGTTTATTTGGTGCAACAATGACGAATTTGCACTTTTTTTCTTGAAAAATCGTAAACCACAACTATTCTAGTTCCACCCAACCAACCAACGTGTAACAAACGAAAGCGCATAACATAACGCCTAATAAATTTTGTGATGAATGATAAACATTATATATTACTTAATAAATGTATTACTAAATTCCCTCTATATTTTTCGGAACATATCTTAATTGCCCTCGACCAAAACAAGAGTGTCGAATGTTTGACGTATCTATCTATGTCTGCTTGTGTCTGTATGTGTGTACGAATGAACCGATTTTGATAAAGTTTATTTTTATTTGAAAGGTAAATTTTAAATTTGATTCCAGAAAATATGTTCAGCCATTTGGAGATAATCAGCTCTTTTATAGTTGTTTGTTTACTTTGTGTGTCGGGAGTTTTTAATTGTTGATTCCTTATGATATAGTAATATTAATCAATTTAATTATATTAATTATTATTTATTATTATTCTCATTTCTTCCCTCTGATACCAAGGCAAAAGTCCGGAATTGAATTCCGCCACTCAAAACGCAAGTGTGGAATCGACGAAAGCTGGAGAACGCAGTGTCTTAACACTAGGTTCCCTCCGTCTACTCTAGCAGGGCTAAAACATGAATCTGTAAAAAAATCCCATATACGGTGTAACACAAGGTAAGGTTAAACATCCATTGATATATCATGCTATGCTGGGGACAACCTGTCAGTTACTAATGAGGGACCGCCTGTGTGAACACTACAGCATTACAGTCGTACATTTTTAATCTGCTATCCGACCCGCCTTTGTTTGAGGCCCACGAGAATACTCGGCGTTATAGGACAGTGTACACTGGGGTTTTGTAGCGAATTTAATATAAGAGAAGCAAATATATTAATAAGAGAAGCAAAAACCTTGTACATTTTTTATGAGTGTTGTGCGGGTGGAGGAGTATGAAATTTGGTTAGTTTTAGTTTCTATAGAAAAGGAGTGCAAAATGCATGTTTTTTAGTGATGCATAAAAGTATATTAAATTAATAAAACAAACAACATACACTACTATATATATGATAATATACACTTTTATATAAACAGACATACACTGTGCTCTATTAACTAATGTTCTAGTACGTATTTGTTATGTAGATTGTTTGTGGGTCGATGGATTTCCTACACAGGAATCAAACCTACACGTTTGACTGGAATCTATTTGTGTATTTCTTACTCACGAATCAAATCAAAAAAGGTTTGATTCCTGAAATTTAAGTATTGCTTAATATAATTTTAATTTCCGGTCAGGTTGGTCAATGAATTTTGGTGATCAAAATGCAGAGTACAAAGTATTTTATAACTAGGCTATAAGAAATAGATTGATTAAATACACTGCATGAAGTTGCTTTTATTTTTATACTTTAAAGTATTCGCATACTTTTCATGTATCGTATAAATTATTTGATAAAATAAAAATGCTACTCTACATGTGATTGTCTAAATTAGACGGTGTATGAAAACCGGAGTCCTAACATTAGCGTAACCTACCTAACCTGCAAAATACAGAGTGAAGTTTAAAAAAACTAATACCTATCACATGATTTTAATATAATAAAATTCAGTTCTCCATTTTCTTTTAAAAATAACAAAAAGAAAAAAAAAGAAAAATATTACAGAAGATATAATAAGATAATTAAATAATATGAACTGGACGCCCACCCTAACATCCAGTACATTAAGATCATTGCGTCAAACGCTCGAGTACATCGTGCTTCAGTGCGACATATTAAATGCACTTAGACCATTCATTTAATATGAAGACTCACAGTTCTAGTCTCATAAGAGGCATAGAATTTAAATGTCTATAGACATCTATGTCTATAATAATTTTAATTGCTGGATATGAATCTGTTACACTTAAAAACACTTAAAACTATTAGCGAAGAAGGCAATTAGGTACATATATTTCTTATTTGTTTTGTTTTAAGTGTAAAACCGACTGATTGTGAGTTCGATCCCCACTCGAGGAGATGAAATATTTACTTAAAATTATATTTCCATTTCTTAGCTCTGGTGTCGAGGTAAAGCGCGGCGTTGAGTTCTGCCACTCAACACGCTATGCCTCCAGAATTCGGCAGAAGGTAGGGAACGGAGTGTCTCAACACTAGGTTCCCTCTGGCTATCCTGCTGTGTGCGGGATACAGCGTGAAGCTGATAAAAAAATATTTTAGAATATAACTAAGTTTTAGTTAATTTATATAGTAGTATAGTTATAATATAGTTATAAATGAAAATAAAAATTATAGATTTTTTTCACCACGTAAATAATGAATAATCTAAATTAATCGCAACCTTTAAAGCATCATACTACGTTCTAAACTGCTGTTAAAAATTTAAATATGCATTTATAGGTACATTTTTAAAAGCCACGTGAATTTCTTATATATATTTTTTAAAACAATGTTTAATTATTTTAATACGAAATAAATTATTAGTAAAATCTTTTAACTTGTCGTCGGCCTCTCCTATCTGAGAATCGTGGTCAGAATCACTATTTAATTAATATCTTTCGCAACCCCTCTACTGATTTTAAGTACATATATTTCTTTAGGTTCTCTCTGTATCCCTCATATGGCAAGTGAGGCAGAGGAAACCTGAACATTAAAGACAGTCTGTTTTCATTAAGTCACTTTCGTTCTCTATTTTCTGCCAAATTCTGAAGGCCATGTTGATTGGCGGAACTAGCCGCGACATGAGAGCAAAGTAATGAAAATATTAAAAAAAATCTTGAGTGGGAATCAAACCCATAATAAAGATCATAAAACACAATTTATATACTTCAGAGGCCAGTCATAGGGCAGTGGCAGTGAAATGTTTAATATTTTATTTCCTCATCCTAGTAACGAGACACAGCGCAGCGTTGATTTTCGCCACTCAACGCCGCGTAGAAAACGGAAGTGTCTTTATGAAAATGGAGTGTCTGAACACTAGATCTTAGATTCCCTCTGCTTATGTGCGGAATATAGTGTGAAGCCAAAAAAATCCATACTTTAAAAAATATATCCATACAAAAAACGGTGGAAAGTGTAGTTAAAATTGCTAACAACGTAAATTAACACAGCACTTAAAGCGAAACTCCACCTCAATTTCAAAAGGTACGGATTAAGGTTTCATAATTTATGATACTGTTGATAGTGATTGATGACTTTCAACTTATATGATTGAATTTACATATTTTAACGATAAAGATGTATAATAGGGTCCTTTAGATATTCTCATTTGTTCTTCTAATGGAGACTTTATCTAGTAACTCTTTAGATATATAAAGATGTTATGATTACAAAGTCAATCAATCAATGTCATAAATAAAATAAAATAAATCAGCTTCACGCTGTATCCCATACACTGCAGGGTAGGCAGAGGGAACCTAGTGTTAAGTCACTCCGTTCCCCATTTTCTGCCGAATACTGGAGGCATTTCGTGTTGAGTGGCAGAAAACAACGCCGCGCTTGTCCGCTGGTGTCAAACCAGAGCGAAGAAAAGGAATTATAAATTTAAGTAAATATTTCATCTCCTCGAGTGGGGATCGAACTCGCAACCAGTCGGTTTTACAGTCACACCTCGTGCCGCTGCGCCACGACTAGCCTCAATGTAATGATTGACAATATTGACATATTTTAATTTAACTTAATTAAACATAACTTCACGCTCTATCCCTAGCGGGGTAGTTAGAGGTAACGGAGCGCGCATATTTTAATATTGACGAAAAAAATACGTACTGAGAGGTATAACTATAACTTTACAACCACAATACGTACTATATTCAGAAATATGAATAAAACCAAATTTCAATAAAACAAAGTTGATGTAATTAGAAATTTTGATGACCTAGTGTTAAGACACTCCGTTTCTAATAATCATATAAGGCCTAAGATAACAAAATATCAAAATAATTAACCTGAAAATCTCTGAAAATCCATCGTCGACCCTCGTTACAATTTTTATAATCAAAAATGTAAATTCGAAAGCTCAAATGACTGTAATTTGCGTCTGCTTTTTATTGACCTTCTCGTACCTTGACTTTTGAGCGGAGTTTACATTCCTTTGTACTCGTAATTATCTTAAGTTTTTTTTTTGCTTTACGCTGTATCCCGCATATAACACTTTCAGTTAAAAAACTCCGTTTCCTACGCACTGTCTTATTTTCAAAACATGGCGATTTAAGTGGCGGAGCTGTACGCTCCTCTTTGTCTTGTTACCAGAGTGATTAAATAAAAATAACTCGTTCCCAGTTCACAGTTCCCAGGGGGAATGAAACCTTCAACACTGTATCACGCTTTCAATAAGATGCTGCGCCACGACGGCCTCGAATATACAATATTTCAAAAATATTACTTTACAAAACCCAAATGAACGAAAATATTTTTTAATGCATGTATATTTTCATGTAGTACCGTATGCAGAAAATATGTGTTTATGTAACAAAAACCAGTTGATTGTTATTGGGATCATTTATGTGAACTTTATTGTGATTTATTCCAGCGATTCTACAAAAATAATAAATTTTGTTTATTTTTTTTTATATTTATGCATCTACTGTTTTATCCAGCGTACACGAAGAAAACTAAGTGACTGTATTCTATGTTTTATAGAAAATCTGTACATGGAATTATGAAGCCCATAAAAGTGTTTTATCTAACAAGAACAATTTTATTTAAAAAATACTGTGGTTGAAAATCGAACCCAGAACAAACTTGTCAATCATGTTACAAGGGAATTAAAATAAAACATCATAACAAATAGTATTAAATTGTTAAATATACGCTTATACAACAAAAAAAGAACTGCAAGCAATCTTGTATGATTTACGTTCACTCCGCATACCGCATACAGTGGCTTAAGCAGAGAGAACCTAATGTAGTAGAGAATCTCCATTCCTCACCTACTGCCCAATTTTAGAGACAGTGATTGTTGAAGGGTGGCACTCAACGCCGCGCTTTGTCTTCATAACAAAATGGGCAATTGAAAATAATTTATTCCCCCGAATGGAAATCGAATCGACAACGATTCGCCATACCCGCGCCACGACTCCCCAAAAAACCTGTTGACCAAATTAAAATGAGCCTTCACTAACGAATTTAATGGAATCCCCATAGGCAACAATGTTCTGGCTGCATCACAAATCTGCATCACAAACGCCGCTGAAAAATTGTTTCAGATCGCGACGAAACCGCCCCACACCGCCGAGGCCGGGATGAATACATTTTCATAAAAATTTTGCATTTTTGATGAATCCTAAAAAAACTTCCACACGAATCAACATTTTCGCTTCGCTTTTTTTTCGTTTTGTTTTGTTTTTGGCGGTTTAAAAATGTATTTAAAGTTATGAGATAGATGAGGTATATAATTTCGTAATAAATTTCTGTAGTTTAACTATGATTGATATAATACAAGTGTTATATATTTTTAAAAAAATATTCGAATATTATAACATAATTTTGTAAAAAGTTAAGATCCTGCGTTTCCATATCCATTTGCTGGCGGAACTCCAAGGCACATTTTTTGATTTGATACTGCATAAATTGAAAATAAGTCATTGAGAGGTAACTCAGAATTGTGCACAATGGCCTCAGTCCTGCTGTTTGTTTAAGACCTCAAAAATAAGATAGAATACTTGCGAAATATTTTCTCTTTTACCACATAAAATCTACAAATTATTTAAAAAACGAATAGATAATTTAAATTCAATTCAATTATTTTTTTTTTTGTACATGCAGGGGGAACCTGAAGATGAAAATTAATTTAAATATCATCATTCTTCCAAGTGAAAATCAATTCGACTACCACGGCGCTTACAATCAGATGATGATGATGTTCCACTGCGCTATGACTGCCTTTTTGTCAAAATAAAAAATGACATAACTTTTTAATAGAGTTACCATATTGAAAAAATACACATACGTAGTGTAAATAATATACATACAAAGATAACTAACAAAAAATCTTTAAAAATTACATCACCGGCGGCTGTTTTGTAATCAAAAATGCAAATCGAAAGTTAAAATTATACGTATTTGCAAGTCCGCCTTTTCGTGGAACGAATTTGTTTTTGGTTTTTTATGAGGATCGGATATTTTTGGAAGACATTATTAAAGGATTGAATGAATTTTAATGTGTTTAATTTAATTAAAAATAAGTTATGAGTTTATTTCAATCTAATATTTGTACACAGTGCCTTTATTATATATAATGTTAAATATTTTCGTGCACGCACTAATCTTGAGCAATTATTTGTGTGTTTAATAGTCCATTTATGTAAGAAGGCTATATTATCATCTTAATCATTTCAATGGCGGCCGCATATGTAATCATGTGTTATATTTTTTATAGCTTCACGCTGTATCCCACACATAGCAAGGTAGGCAGAGGGAACCTGGGAATCTAGTTATTAATATATTCCGAGAAATAAAGAAAGAGAAATGAATTCTTTTTGTTTATTTACTTTGGTAAGATAAAATATCTTGAATTTAGTTGAAATATGCACCTGATGTTCTGAAAATTATTAGAAATTCTACTCAAAGACGTCTAAACATCTCACAATATCTCATAAGTATAAAGAACAAGTTAATTTTATAAATATTGTGATTCATATAAATTAATTATAATTATCACGATAATTCTATTTTTCTTTCACTATACTTTTGTAAAGGGCAGGAGTGGAGCTACATTCCTGGCTATTGTTAGGCGAACCAACAAATCAGAAACAAAATCCAGCTTTTACAATAAATTTATTTACACTTGTTATATACACATATACTCTCGTAGTCACAATATTGAAATATGAATTGTAATGACAAGTTGTCTTGACAATATCTTAGAACGTAATGAACCCGAGTGCCGTGTCGTTTGTGCTTATATTGGAAATCCACCGGAAAAGACGCAGCACACTACCGCCACTTAATATAATCGATAATGGAAACAATATCAAATGACGTACTCGCAATTACAGTGACACCTATTACTACATTATAAGTAACTTATGCTAACACTATACAGAAATCTTGGATTATAAATTATTGTGCCCAATACCACAGTATTTTATCCTAATTACTAAGACAAATTCAAGTTAAGCTTCACGCTGTATCCCGCATATAGCAGAATAATCAGAGGGAAACATGAAACCACACACAAAAACTAGTAATGCATTTTGAACTGACAACTACCTCTCACGTTCCCTACCGTGCGATAATGGCTTTCACTTCACAACTCATTAAACCCAGCTCCCAAGGTATTTGGAAGTTGAGTAGCGAAAGTTGACTCAACGACAAATTTTGTCTTGGTTTTTTGGAAAAAAATTTTTTTCCCCCGATAGGATATCAAACCCACTAATCGTCACGTTTACAGTCAGATTAAACCTCTTTCTAAAATATTTTTCTTGTAATAAAAGAAAAAAATATATAATATGGAGATGTTACTCATTCATTTTATAGTCAATAGAACATCCATATTTAATACTATAGTTTCACTTATTTTATAAAGTTTTTTAACTTTAAACTTTATTTTAGCTACTTTTTATATCAAATAAACCAAAATTCATTTTATTTTACTCACAGTGTATATTTTTACTATATGTACTAGTATACGCATTCAAAGTTCATGAATTTTATGTTCCATACGAAATTCTCGTGTACAATAATTTAAGTCGACGTCGGCTGTGACAGATTTTTTCTATATATTTGTTATTTTAGTCAAAAGTTGGAAAATGCATATAAAACGTTTATTTGGTCAATGCAGGGTTAGATATTCTGACTGACAGCTGTTGGTTTTATTTTTAATCCGGTTCATTTGATGCTTTTGAGTGTATTAAATTATGAAAATGGTAATATTGGCAGGATGGGCAGGGAACCTAGTGATAAGGCACTCCGTACTCTACTTTGCGTCCAATTATCTAGATATTACTTATTGATTGCTGGAACTCAACGTTGCGCTTTGTTGCTATGCTACCAGAGCGGTTAAATATAAAATAATGAACTACAGTAAATACCTAATGGCGTCAACATCATTAAGTAAATTAACACAAAGTATATGCAAACACAGGCAAATTCGCCAGTATTCAAAGACAACTGTAATAATATACCCAAAAACGTCTCACAATGTATTTCAATTTCCATAACAAATGACTTTCCTCGAAGTCGCTTCAAAATAAATTAATGAATCAGATAGAAGTTCTAAAATAATCCCAACTGTACGCAGATTGGACTGCGAGAAGTTTTAATGATGATTTATACGAGGAGTTGGGGCGAAAAAATTAAATCTATAAAGATCAAGTGAAAATTAACATGCTTCTGTAATAGCAGGTTGTAAAGAGGTGGATGGGAAAAGTTTGAAATGACAATGATACAGCAAAGTTTTTTACGTTTAATGAGATGTGAGGACTTCACAAACAAAATGGCGGGCAATTAGTTAGTTATTTATATGTTTCATCTTTATAGAGAGGGTTCCCAGTGATCGTTTGTATTGGTTACATATCTCTCTTAAGGTGAGACTTCACCTCATCAATTTAGTTCTTAATATTAAGACGTAAATTTTAGTGAATATCGCTTGTCAAGCTTTTGTTCATACATCTAGAGCTAATCGTTTTCCTGACATTTTTTTTAAATTGTGAATTATACATGTGTTGTAAAAATGCTCATGGCGCAGTGCCACAAGTGTGTGACTGTTAACGCGAAAGTTATGAGTTCGATCCCCACTCGGGAGAATGAACTTTTATCTTTTAACCCTTAAACGTTGTATAGGTGTAAAAACACCCAGGTACATATGATTTTTAGTAGCTACCCACTTTATTTCTTGTCACAGCGCTTTGCCCTTTTATGTATCCTCCTGAGTTGTCTGTAGCTCTTGAGAGCGCAGGGAAGGTGATCGATCGCATGCGGGACGCAATCGTGTAGCAAATTTTAGGGTATATTGACACCCATAATAGTAATAGTCGCTACTGATTAACAACGTAAACCTTTTTTATGTTTTATATAGAATTTAGCTTGTAAAATGGCGATGGAGTTGTAATTTTAGGATACAGTTATTTTATTACCAGGATTATGAGTCATCTACGAAAATTTGAAATGGAAGCTTAGATTAGATACTAATACTAGCATCTGCCAAGTGACGAAGATGACTTATTAGAAGAAGACATTCATCAAGATAATATTCAAAGTGTTGACGATGAAGAAAAACTTCTATCTTATCTCTACGAGGATACTTTGGGAATAGGAGTAGATGAGAAAAATATTTGAAAATGACTCAGAAACCAAACTTCACTAAAATATTTTTTTTTTGTCTCAGGTCAGGAAAAGTTCAATTTATTTTTTATAATATATAATTTATTAAATTTAGTCAGATTAAGGGCAACATATGTACTAAACAGAAATAAAAACATTTGATTTATATTTGGATTTCATTTTGTTATAAAAAATTAAAAATCATGGTAACAAATAAAGTCGTGGCCCAGGTGCACAAGGGTGTGACTGTAAAGCAACGGTTGTGGGTTCGATCCCCACTCGAGGAAATGAAATATTTATTTAAATAAATATTTAATTGTATTTCCATTTCTTCGCTCTGGTGTCGAGGCAAAGAGTGGCGTTGAGTTCCGCCACTCAACACGCAATGCCTCCAAAACTTCGGCGGAAAGTTGGGAACGGAGTGTCTTAACACTAGGTTCCCTCTGCCTACCCTGCTGTGTGCGGAAAACAGCGTGAAGCTGACTTTTTTTAAATAAAGTCATATTTTGCCAAAAATATATGAAAGTTGCGTAAGTCATATTTTCAAAAAATATTTCATTTCCTTGAGTGGGGATCGAACCCACAACCAGTCGATTTTACAGCCACACTTTCTTCCTCTGTGCCACGACTGGCCTCACAATTAAATTATAAGTGAGTTATGAAATTCATTATAGCACTTACGGGTTAATATTTTCAAACAAGACAAAGCGCACCGTTGAATTGCCACTCAACCTCAAAAGCAAGCCTCAAAAAATCGGTGGAAAGTGAGAACGAAGTGTTTTAACACTAGGTTCCCACTGCCTACCCTGCTATATGCAGGATACAGCGTTCATATTATATATATATATATATATATATATATATATATATATATATATATATATATATATATATATATATATATATATATATATATATATTTTT